>BQNB010031733.1:0-53735 GCA_026074375.1 Tanacetum coccineum | reverse complement strand
AATATCTCATACATATCTCTTAAACGGTACTAACTATTTTCTACTATCGGTACTAACTAACCAGTACTTAACATTTATCGGTACTAACTAACTGATCAGTACTTAACATTTTGTACTGTCAGTACTAACTATAACTATCAGTACTAACTATTAGTACTGTCTGTACTAAGTTAGGAAAACGTAATTCCCAACACGACTCTCGACTTTCAATTGCATTCCTCGTTGGGGAAACGACCCGGGAATCATACTCTTGGATTACTATAATTGTGATTTTTTAATTCTTACCCTCATTATTATATATTTATATATTTACTTATATTTATATATTTTAAAAGGTGTGAGTCAATTTCGATCAGTCAACACTCTGAACAAGCACGTTTTACCATTTATACGCCGTATCCAAAAGCCTTAATACGCCGTATTCAGTGGCGGTTGAAGATTATTCCAGAATATTATAATCGTAGAGCCCACACTGAAGACCCTCGATACGCCGTATTGGATCTCCGATATGATGTATCGACCAGATTTGAGAACCTATATATAGAAAACCTAACATTCGGTTTTTATAAGCTTTTAATCATCAAGTACGATTCTCAAACGGTTTTAGAAAAAGAAGGTCCTACAAGTGCATACATTCCATAGGAAAACTCTTGTATTCTTTATACTTCGTAATAATCGTTCGGTTAGTGCATCGTTTACTTTATAAACCCTACTTTAATCGTTCTGAATATGATACTGTGTATTGATATTTTTATATCGGTTGTTTACTCTTTTGTTGCATGTTAATTATGTTTATCACTTGGATCTAGGATTACAAATAAAGCGCCGCAACTTAACCATTATATGGGCTATAGACTAGAGTCTAGGATGATACTACATACAATTTATCTATATATATGGATCAAATAAGACTACAAATAAAATCCTGTTTCTACTTCTGGTTAGGTGAATGGTAGACTAATGTATCTTACGACTACAAATAACATTCTAGCTTCCTTTGGTAGTTAAGTGGATTGTAGACTACCAGTATATAGATAACCATTAGGCAATAAGTTAGTAAAGCCTCGATGAGCTAGGTTTTAATATTGATACGAATATTGTCACCTAGATAGATTATAATTGACCGTGTGAAATTTATGCGGGTTTGGTTGATTGTGATAGGATTAACCGCAATTTAAACCTAGAGTCTAAGGAGAAGTACCATCTAACTTAGGAATGATATACCATAAACGAAAGAAATACAATCATTGCACAAATAAGGAATTCATACATCTTATTTTATTAAACTTGGTTAATAATTTTCCTCACATAAGTGCTTAACTTCTTCTTTATCGTTTGTTTATCTGCTTGTGTGTGTTATTCGCCTCATTAGCTTAGATTAAACCCAAACTCATGCCAGTCTCTCAGGCTGAACCCCCTAGTTGCGTTATTTTTGGTTTAATTAAGATTAATTAAGACTAACATTAGATAACTAAAATACTGATAGATTAAGTATTAACGCTCACTCTTAGTGATCGACACCCTACTTACCAACGAACCTACAATTGATCAGGTACACTGCCCGTTAGTGTTAGTTAATAGGTAAAGTCAGCAAAATATAAATAGTAAAACTTGATAATATGATTACCTATACGGCTATACCCAATGACACACATCAAGTTTTTGGCGTCGTTGTCGGGGAGTAAATTTGTTTAATACTTATTTATTGGTATTTTAGATTAGATTTTGTGTTTTTAGTTTAGTTTTAGTTAGTTTGTTATCATGTGTTTTAGTTATTTAGTGTTTTGTGTTATGTAATTTTTATCTATTTGGTTGACTTTTTAATCTGTGTTCCAAGCCAATTCATTACAGAAAATGGACAACCCAGATATTACTATGGAAGAATATTCAGTATGAATCGGAGAAAGCTCTTAGAAACAGTCATGTGTATAACTGAAAAACTGCTAAGTATGGTAATATCTGGTATATTGAAGGTATTAACTACCTCAGATTTTTTGAAACAAAATTCCCGGCTATAGTTTATAATGATGCATTAAAATCAGAATTAGAGTTCTCATCTGAAACGAGATTAAGTTCTCAGCATGTCGATGAAATTGATTGGAAAAATAAAACATCATTGTCCGAATATGATGATGAAGAATAAAATGTCATATCTAAAAGAAAAGCTTTAAAGAAACGATTTTATAAAAAAGAAAAATTCAACATCTTGAGTATTGATGAAAATCTATTTTCTTATAATATATTTTCTATCGATAATTTAAAATTAGATAAGGATAATGATGAAGATAATATAGGTATCAAGCAGTCTTCGGGGGATATATTTATCGAACCGTTACTTAATATAATAAGCATTGATGTTGGTACCTATGCACAAGGTTTTGATAAACATTGAAAAACAAGTCATGATACAATCAGTAAAAATTTTCACAACTGAAACTTTATTAAGGAATTAAGTATTAATATCATGATTTGGAAATATTTTAACAAGGGTATGCTAATGAATTTTAAAAATTTATATGTGTCATTTGGCATCCCCTTCGACCCGAAGTTAGTTTATAAGGATAAGAGCTAAAACTAAAGGGAGTCTAACTTAAAATCTCTTCAATAAACAAAAGTGTTTGCCAGGAGACAATCCAGAATGTTATTTTAATTTTTGTGTCGAGTTTGTCTGTCTAGTATATCAATACGGCGTATCCAACACAATGAATACATCGTATTGAATACCCTGGACACATTATCTTTTTATTTTTCAGTACTTTGAAAAACTTTAATGTCAGACTTGTCAGTACGGCGTCTTCACATTTCTAAACACGGCGTATTTAAACTCTGACCCGTATTAGTTATTTTTCTTACAGGTTTCAATACAGCGTATCCAACACCATGGATACGGTGTATCGATTTTCTTATTCTAACCGAAGTTTATTTGGAGATACAATTGCTGTGATTTTCTTTATGTTAATACAAAGAAGTACTTATAAGAGAATGAAGAAAGTGGCGGTATACATATAATATGGAATCTTATGTGTGTTTTTCGTTCTAGGATTCAGACCCTTTTCACAACACACATAGTTGCTCATAAACTCATCATGGAGGATCATACCGATCAAATATCAAAGGAGTATTTGTTCTAATTCTTTATATTTACTATATTTGATTTAAAATTTATACAACGTGGGCGTTGTATATCTCAAGTGGGGGGAGGAGAATTAGAATGCTACTTGTCCTTATTTTCACAAAAATATGACTAATTTATGCTTAAATTCTAAAATACTTTTTAGCATGTTTTTGTTGATTATTAGTTGCATAACCCGCACACATAACCCTTATTTCTATTTTGTGAGGATTAAGCCTATTCCGTTTCCCCCATTCTACCAAAATACCACAAATATATGAGTGTGCCAGTGACTGCATTAAACTTTAGAACTTGACTTGGTATACTATTCGAGACCACCATAGTGAGTATTAGTGATATAATTGGAGTGACTTTTCTAGACTGGTAAATTTATACGATTAAACCAAAAAGCCTATGTTGTTTACAAAATATTATGATATTAACTAACCACACTGGTTAGTTAACTCCCGTATAAAATCCTTTGTTTACTCTTATTTTAGAGTAAGATACCCATAGAAAAACCTTTTGAGGCATTCTTTTTGTTTCTTACACCACTAAAATATATTTCGTTACAACTTTACACCTTAGTCTTGTAACACCCCCAAATCTGGGTAGCAGCGGAATGTTGAATATCCGAGGGCTTACGTCATAGATCAAACACAAGATATGAGAACGACCACTAAACGTGTCGGTTTAAAAGATACATTGATAACTAAATATCTTGTTCATACATAAGCTCATGAATTTAAAATTGTTTCACAATATAATTAAAAGATTTCGTTTATAACAAATGTTTCCCAAAATGTAATACGCCCAAATCTTTATAATACAGACTCTTTTCCAAAGAGTGACCCCCATGTATCTTAGCACCTCGTGCCTTAATACCTGAAAAACATCTTAAAACGACAACATAAAGTTGTGCATCATAGTTATGTAAATCAATTAGTAAGGAACCGCAAGATTTCCAGTTATAATGATTAAGCACAGATCAAACACATAAAATGATGGATATGTTTTCCTAAGCTTTATGACACTGAAGCTCGACATGTAAAGAATGCAATAATGCCATAAATGCCCGTGAATGATTGTTCTAAACCCGTAACATCCCAATTCCGACATGGTATACCATTTGTATGTCCGGTAACCCGACACAGGGAACGCTACTCACCCAAACGGGGATTGTCAACCCTCAAAAAGATCTATTTATAACATACGCGCTTACAATCTAGTAATTGAATAGTTTCATGAAAAGGGCTCAGTTGGGTATCCCTACTTAGCAAACACTAATCATATATATAAATGTACACGTGCGCCAATATGTAAACCAAAACAATAGTTCTCAAACCCCCAAAGATGTAAAAGCATTTTAAAATAAATTGTTAAAACATGGGCTATGAACTCACCCTAGTAAATAGTCTCTGAAATGGATAAAATATATCCAATATAGCGAATGAATCACACCGTTAATACCTAAGTACTACGGCCATTCTTAGTCTACAAGTTTAGGCTAACTCTCAATGCCATAAACTACAACAAATTTACTAGTTTATAACTGTTATTCACTTTGTGTTGGGTGCACTAGTTTTAATGTATAGTTTGTCTGCTTGATGGCCTCTTGAAAGGTATAAAGATTACACACTACAAATATATGTATATAACGATATTCATAAATATTCATATTTAATAAGTCGTGGTTAACTCGTTAAATATCCGTAAATATATAACTCGTCCGGTATGTTAATGTTATTAAAATCACTTGTTTCATGAAAAGACCCCTTAGTTTTCTATATTACAAAAATAGTCCCTAGTTTATTAAAATATAGTATTACACCTTTAAACCCTTAAGTTTCCAAAATACAACTTTTATCTTTTAATTTTTCAATAATTGCACTTTATGTCCATATATGTTCCAAACAGTCCCTTTAAGTTTCAAAAATGTACAAAACAGCCCTAACTTTATGGAAACAGTTTTAATAGATTAAACCCCCAAGATTTAACAAGTTACGACAATTAGTCCCTTTAACTTGTAAAATCACATTTTAAATCCCGATAAGTTCCAACAAGTGACAATTGGTTCTATAACCCCCCATCTAATAAGCTACATAAGCTGGTTGTCAACATAAATAAGGCTCGGATGAGCTTATTTGGCTTATTGAGATTATTGGGCCTTATTGACCCTTAGTCCAACAACTATTTAAAGGTCCAAGTTAAATTTCAAAAGCACTTAAGCCCTCCTTAAGCCTTTTTTAAAACTGGTTAAGCTGAAAAATAAGCTCGGGTGAGCTTATTTGAGCTAATTGGCTGTAAGGCCCACTAACACAACCCGAAAGTCTGTTTTTATTCGGCCTTAGTCAGTAAGCAAATAAGCTCGTTAATTGGATTTTGGGCCCATTTACAAACTCGATAAGCTTTAAGCCTTTAGACTTATTCACTAATTAAGCCCATTAGCACATTCCATGTTTTCATAATAACTTATTTTAAAAACGTTTTAAGAGCTCACAAATAAGTGTTTTTAAGCGTATGTGGCTTAAAGCTCACGATTTTTTTTTTTTTTTTTTTTTTTTTTTTTGGGAACTCGTATGGGCTACTAACCCAATATGTCCGATTTGGTTCCTCCTTGGTATATCAAAGATCCATGTGAGTCATTAAGCACTAGGCTTCTAATAACTCGAAGCTCATAGAGCTTATTAATAAGCTGAGGTCTTATAGCCTGCGGCCTGTTGGGCCTGCTGGGCCTAATAGTGGGCTGTTAGGATTAAACGAACTCAATTAGTGGTCCATTAATGTTCACTATTTATATTCTAGGGTTTGTAATCTTTCGTTAAGCACTCGTTGACATTAGTTATCCAGGTTTAATCACATGCACTTGTTCAATGAGCTAATGTACGTGTTCCTAAGCCAAGACATTTCATTTTTATGAAAAGTTAACGTATAGGGTTTGTATAATTCGAATATATGTGATAGATTTTAAGGTAGTTTCCATTTTTGAAATCTAAGCGTAAAGCTTATGCCTTAACTCGATATTAAACCACATTTTATACACGTTAGCACCACACAAGATCATGTACTCGTAATATATATACGTAAACCGTGCATGGGTTGAACCATGCACGTTCATGCTTACGTTAACTTGTTACACACAAGTTAACGTGACTCTTACCACTAGGCATGAATAAAATGAATGAGATATAGATAATAACGAGCTTAGTTCGACTTACAAGGGTCCTAGAGTTCGGTTCGAGTTAGAATGTCAACCCACGATGTGAACACGATCGAATAACCAACCAAAGTTTCCAAAACTTATCAAATACCCCAATCCTTGGTTCGTGTACCCCTCTTACATCCTTGTATGAAGACTTAGTACTCCTTGTGTGCTTAGTATCAAAATAAGGGTGTGTATGGGTTCAGTTATTAGTCTGAATGCAAGAAGAGAATAAATGAGGATGGTTTAGCTTTGTGAGAGAGTTTGTGAGTTTATGAAATGTGTTAAGTGTCAATGAGAGTGAGTATATATATGCTTATGACTTAGTTACTTTTCCTAGTCCTAATCCCAAGCCATATCGTACCCTATTTAGTGGTTTTGAAGTTCTTAGTTAGCCTCAAATGGAATTTAGCTAAACCACTTAAGTACACACCTTAATTTCCTCTAGGTTGTACAAGATTTGATTAAATTTTGTGTTTAAGGTTTAAAAGTGGATATTGGTTTGAGTCTAGGTAAGTCTAGATATTTCCGAGGTGTGTCTAAATGTATTTTATTGCAAAACGTAAGCCTTTTACGTAACCAATAAAAATAAAATACGCAAAGTCAATAATTATCTTCTTAATACTTATATGACACTTGTTTGACGTAAACCTTAATTTAGTTGGTGACCGTTTACGTTAAATGATTATTTCTAGTCTACGCGATTTAGCTTAAAAGTTAAATTAAAGTAAACGCGTATCATACCAAAATAAATAGTGACGAATAATAGAAGTCGTAAAATGACCTGAATTTGAGAAATGTTACAGTCTCCACCTGTTAAAAGGGCTTTGTCCTCAAAGTTTAAGACCTTGTAGTGGACGACGAAGCCCGGTTTATGAAAAAAGTTGTGGGTATTTCTGTTTGAACAAACCAAGTTTTTACGTTCCCAAGTGAACTCAAGACCTCTCCTAGAGTTCTAGTGAACCTTAACCAATGGTATCCGGCTTCTATTTAATCGTTTGATCTCCCGTTCCATGATTTCAACAGGCTCTTCCACAAACTGGAGCTTATCATCAACATGAATTCCTTCCAACGGCATGACTAATGGTTCGTCAGCGTAACATTTCTTCAGATTAGACACATGGAAAGTATGGTGAACCCTGCTCAACTCTTGAGGAAGTTCCAGCCTGTAGGCAACCTTCCCAACCTTTGCTAACACCTTAAAAGGTCTGACATATCTCAGGTTCAACTTACCCCGCTTACCAAATCGTACAACCCCTTTCCAAGGTGAGACCTTGATCATCACCCTATCCCCAACTTCGAACTCCATTGGCTTTCGCTTCAAATCAACGTAGCTCTTTTTTCGATCCTGATCAGCTTGAATTCTCTACTTGATTAGGACAATCTTTTCCGTTGTTTCTTGGATCATTTCTGGACCAGTCAGTTAAGCTTCTCCAACTTCGGCCCATCATACAGGTGATCGACATTTTCGGCCATAAAGTGCCTCATAAGGTGCGGCCTTTATGCTAGCGTGATAACTATTGTTATACGAAAATTCGGCTAATGGCAATGCTTAACCTAACCTTTTCCAAAATCGATCATGCAAGCACGTAGCATGTCCTCGAGAGTTTGAATAGCCCTCTCGCTCTGACCGTTTGTTTTTTGATGATACGCGGTGCTCATACTCAGATCTGTACCCAAAGCTTTCTAAAATGATCTCCAGAAGTTTGATGTGAACCTCCCATCACGGTCACAGATGATTGAAACAGGTATTCCGTATCTTGCTACTATCCTGTTCAGGTACAACCTTGCCAACTTGTCCAATGGATCATTCTCCCTTATTGGCAAGAAGTGAGAAGATTTTGTAAGTCGATCCACAATCACCCAGATGGTTTCAAAACCTTGTGATGACTTAGGAAGCTTGGTGATAAAATCCATCATGATATTATCCTACTTCCATTCGGGTATTACTGGTTGTACTAACAATCCTGATGGCCTTTGATGTTTGGCCTTGACCTTTGCACATGTCAAGTACTTGCTAACATATATGGCGATGTTGGCTTTCATATTGGGCCACTAATATAGCTTTTTCATGTCTTGGTACATCTTTTCAGAACCAAGATGGATAGAGTACTTAGACTTGTGGGATTCGTACATAACCACAGATCTTAAGTCACCGTAGCAAGGTAACCAACTTCTGCCATTTAGACATAATGTTCCATCGGTACATGGTTCCAACCTTTCCTTGGGTATATCCTTTCTAATCATACCACCTATATCTTCTTTCTCATGGTTCTCTGGTTTCAGGGCTTCGATATGAGCTTTTAGTATTTATTTGGAAAGATCCAAGCCAATAGTCATAACTAAGGCTCGAACCCGCAATGGCTCAATCCGTTCCTTATGGCTCAATGCATCAGCCACTACGTTTGCCTTCCCCGGGTGAAAACGAATGTCACAATCGTAATCACTTAGCAATTCTTGCCAACGATGTTGCCTCATGTTAAGCTCCTTTTGTTCAAGAATGTGTTGTAGACTTTTATGGCCGATGAACACGGTGCATTTAGTTCCATATATATAATGCCTCCATATCTTTAGAGCAAACACCACCGATCCAAGTTCTAAATCATGAGTGGTGTAGTTCTTCTCATGAATTTTTAGTTGTCGAGAAGCATAGGCAATCACCTTCTCTCTCTGCATCAACACAGCACCTAAACCCTTGTGTGAAGCATCACAATAGACCACAAAATCTTTGCTTCCTTCAGGTAAAGCCAGAATTGGTGCACTGCACAACTTCTGCTTTATTAATTGAAAAGCGTCTTCTTCCTTTTCACCCCAGTCAAACTTGATTCCTTTCTGAGTAAGCTTCGTCATTGATTTAGCAATCTTCTAAAATCCTTCAATAAACCATCAATAGTAACCAGCAAGACCTAAAAATTGGTAGATCTCCATCGGTGTCTTAGGAGATGCCCAATCCTTGATAGATTCTATCTTGGCTGGATCCACATGAATGCCTCTGCTATCAATGACGTGACCAAGAAATTGTACCTTCGAAATCCAAAATTCACACTTTGAAAACTTAGCATACAACTTCTCCTTTTTAAACAATTCCAAAATAGCCCTAAGATATTCTTTGTGCTCTTTCTTGTCCTCTAAATAAATAAGTATATCATCAATGAAGACGATTACTAACTTATCCAAGTAGGGCTTGCACACTCGGTTCATGAGGTCCATGAATACCACAGGTGCATTTGTTAGTCCGAAGGGCATAACCTGAAACTCGTAATGACCATACCAAGTTTGGAATGCCATCTTTGGAATGTCTTGTTCTCGTACTCTCAGCTGGTGATAACCCGATCTCAAATCTATCTTTGAATAAATGCTGGATCCTTGGAGTTGATCGAATAAATCATCGATCCGTGGAAGTGGATCATGATTCTTCACTCTTAGCTTATTTAACTCCCGGTAGTCGATGCACATCCTGAATGACCCATCCTTCTTTTTGACAAACAAGACCGGGGCTCCCTAAAGTGAGGAACTAGGTCTTATGAAGCCTTTGTCAGAAAGCTCTTGTAGGTGTTCCGATAATTCCTTCATTTCGGATGGAGCCAGTCGATACAGTGCTCGAGCTACGGGTGCGGCTCCTGGAATCAAGTTGATCTAGAATTCCACTGGTCGAGCTGGAGGAAGACCCGACAAGTCCTCGAGAAATACTTCTAAAAAATATCGAACGATTGGTACGTCCTTAAGTTGCTTTCCTTCCGACTTGTCCTTCTAAGTCTTGGCGGATATCTATGCCAAAAAGATTTGACATCATTTCGCCATGTACTCTTGAGCCTTTGAACATGAGATAATGGTCAACCGAGATTCTCTGCCGTTGTTACTTTCGTTACTAATAAAAATCAAGGTTTGATTCCCATAGGGAATTCTAACAAGTTTCTCATCACACACGATCACGGCGTGACACCTTCTTAACCAATCCATTCCGATAATAACGTCAAAACTACCTAGTTCTATGGGCATTAAATCTATGTTGAACGGATGGTTTAAGAAATTCAAAGTGCAACCCCGTATAATAGTGTCTACCCCGACTATCTTCCCATCAGCTAATTCGACATCATAACTATTTTCTAATGGAGTTGGGGCAATGTTAATCAAAGAACTAAACACAGTAGACATAAAGCTTCTATTGGCACCAATGTCAAATAAGATAGATGTATAGCGGGTGTTTAAGAGGAACGTACCCGTGACGACATTGGAGTCTGGGTCCCTCTATGCATTCCCTTTCTTTTCTGCATTCCCAACTGCATACACCCATCCTTGTGCATTTACATTTCCCCTATCTTTATTCTTCAACTTTGGACAATCTCTCTTGAAATGTCTTGGAGCTCCACATTCAAAACAACCATTCCCTTTGGGAATTGCCTTGTTGTCCCTCTAAGAATTAGCAACATTAGTGTTGCCAGAACTTCTGTAGTCGCGGGCAAAGTGCCCTGCCTTGTTACATTTGTGGCATTTCTGAGTACACGGGCCATTGTGATGAAAATGGCACTTGGTGCACTTGGGCAACGATCCACCGTATGGCTTCTTTTCACCCGACCCCATATTGTAGACCTTGGCGACATTCTGTCTCTTAAAGGGTTGTTGTTGATGGCCATGGTTATTTCTGGATGAATCGTCAGCCTTCCTTTTGTTGTCAATTTTCATTTCCGCATAGGTGCGGAGTTTCTGATTCATCAAGTCGTTGACCAACTCAATAGTCTCATCTAACGTCTTGGGTCTGGAAGACTTCACATTTCCATAAATGTTATCAGGAAGTCCACTGATGTACTTGTCAACCTTCTCAGTTTTATTAGCAACAAACTTGGTACATATCAGGGTTAGCTCTTGGAAACATTCAGTGTATGTTGGGACATTGTTCCCGTTGACCTTTAGGTTCCACAACTCGATTTCTAGTTTCTTGATTTCACCATGCGAATAATACTTGGCTGTCATTTTCTTCTTGAGTACTTCCCAAGTCATTGAATATGCATCAGGACCTAAGGTTCTTATCTGACTATTCCACCAAGTCAAAGCAGCACCTAACAGAGTGTGGGTGGCAAACTTAACCTGATTTTCAAACAATATGTCAAGTCAATATCATCATATCCTTATTACAAAGTACATTATTCCTATAATGTACCATTCGCAACGTTATATCAAAACGGGCTCTAAACTGTTATCATATACCTCCAAACCCTAATCTCATGGAAGGGTTAACCCCTAAAGTGAATGCACAAGCTACTAAAGCATATGTACAAGTAATATGATATCTCATTTGAAATATAAAATCTCTTCAAGTCAAAGTACCAATCTCTAAAAGCTCAATGTACAAGTCATTAAGCATGATCTCTAAAATAGCCGTTTTACCTCCGTTTTCATTCTAATTTCTTTACCATCACTTGTGTGCAAGCTAATACACTCAATATACAATGTGTAAACCCTAATTATTCTATTCATAAGCTTTCATACATCTTTTTACACTCAAAACCCTAATTCAAAACCCTAAACCCTAAAACCGAGCTAGTTTCTAAACCATGACTTGTTTCTTCATTTTTATCCATTGTAAACCCAAACCAACACTCAAATAAGTTGTAAGAACTTATTTTACAATCATATCAATCCTATTCAATCATTATTTCATCATTACTTCATCATTTTACTTCACTTGTACGTAAAACATATCTAGAAAACCATAAATGTACACTAATAGGTTCATTAAACCCATTTAACTCGTTTTAAACCATTTTAATCCCAAATAACCAACCAAGGGCATTGTAAAAACTTATTAAAATAAGTTTATAAATAATTATCTATCATTAACTTAGCAATGTACAAGAAATCAAAGCCTAGAAAACCCTAACGAATCCAGAAAACCCTAATTATGCCTTAAATATCATTTTGACTCGTTTTCTCAATTTCAACCCATTTTAACTTAAACCAACGACCAAACTTCATTGATAATACTTTATATAGGTCCTAGGATCAGTAACCTATCATTCCTAATCAAATGTATGCAAAATATAAGCCAAGAAAGTCAAGAAAACCCTAAACGAGCCCTAGTTGAACCCATACTCCCATTTCTTCAATTCTAATCCGTTTTAACCCAAACGAATTGCTAATCTTTTCTAATTACTTTAATATCAGACCTTAACAACCTATTCCATCATTCATTAATCATTTATAACACAATGTACCTTGTTAAAATATTTGAAGAAACCGTCGAACCCAAAATAGACCCGGTTTACTTCTATGACCATTTTGACCCCTCTAAATTGCTACCAAGTCCAAATAACCAATGTGAACCTCTTCTAGAATACCTTAAGCAGCTTACCCACCTCCTTATACCTTCTCTTAGTCGAAAATAAAGGCACATGACCTTCTTTTTGCTCCAATCAACCGCGAACACCCAAACACCCCTAAAAACCTTCCACCTTGCAATCCTAGCACTTCTAGACCTCAAGACTCATCATGTAGCTTCAACACATCACCCCCTAGCTTATACACATGTCCTAACTCAGATTACAAGCTTACCTTGAGCCCTAAGGGTAGTTCGACTATAAATAGGGACCATAACACTTCATTTTTCTTCATCCCCCACTTCCTCCTCTATAACCCTTACATAGAAGCAATACTTTGCTCTAATAGATCCTAAGAGGTCTTAAGAAGGCTCAAGTACAGAAAGGAAGCAAAAGAAACCAAGAAACGAAGCCCGGGAGTCGTTATTCTAGGCGTACGAAGCTAAAAGTCCCGATTCTGACCCATTTCTAAGCTATAAGCTCAAGACCAGGTTCTCTAAGCTTATATTCTGTATTCATACCCTTATAATGTTCATATGATCATGCTAAAATCATAATATAAAGCTTTGAACTCAAAAACCTATGTGTTATACCTTTTTGATCCAAAACCGTGCACCCGAAACCCTAATTTCATGTTTTTACTTAATCTATGAGCTAAACTTGTAAACTATTGTTATAATCAACCCTAATAACCTTATATAACCTTAAAATAAGTGCTTTGATAAGTCATGAAAGAATTTGATCTTAAAACCCGCGCGTTTTCGTTTTGAAACCCTAATATGACCCGTTTTGCTTCTTAGCTTAACAAATCATTATTTTAAACTTGCGTTGTGTTAAATCTTCATATTTTAGTTTATTATAACTTATAAATGTCTATTGAAATGTTAAAATAAGCTTGCATGGCAATTTGGACATGTTTTGTAATTATAATCCATGCAAGGGGTATATATCGTAACTTTCGGAAACTTATAACTAAAAGGACTAAAAATGTCATTTTATCAAAGTTATAACTACAGGGGTCTATTATGTCACTTTTCAAAGTACAAGGTTTACTTGGTATATCTTTTAAAGTTGAAGGACCAAAGTCGTAAAAGTGCAAACTCCAAGGGTAGATTATCATGTCCCGGATCCATATCATACCACAATACTAGGGAGCTTCATATTAAAAGTTTTCATCATTGTACTAATGTTCTGTCTGAGTTGTTGTTTTTTACATTTAAAGTGCCCTAAGCCCATAAACGTTTACTAAAATGACTTCTAAACTATGATGGCCCGAACGGTGTTATGATAATTTTTATATCAAAACCAACATCGATATCCAAAAACTTATATACACAATCAAACTAAGACTTGCCATATATTAACCCAGGTTGTCTGTGATTGCCGTGTTGAAGCCGTTACTTTCATTCCCTATACATTAGCTATCAATTTCCCTATAATTGTTCAGGTGAGTTCATAGCCTCGCTTTTCAATTATTTTATAAACCCGCGAGGGAGATACATGCTATAAACATGAATGCAATTATTTCTACATGCTATTTCAATTTACTATTGCCTAAGTAACTGCTTTGCCTTTAGTCCCCATAATCATAAAACCGTTAATTAACATCTCCGTATTAAGCGCGAAATTGATGTGAATATACTATTTGGCTGACCTCCCTGTTGGTGTACCCAGTTACGTGTAACTAATATGCACATCATATAGAATCACTCGTATTTTGCAAAGGTGCCCGCAGGAGGCAATATTATATTATAACAAAAGCAAATCGGATTCATGAAAGCTCATGGCAATAAATAAATTATGTTTTCAATACAGAATGGGTGTATATCATGTAACCCAAAAAATCGCATTTCACTCAAATATATTACTTAAACCTATGGATTTCACTCAACCTTTGTGTTGACTTTTTAGCATGTTTTATCTCAGGTAACTAATGGCATGGAGTGATGAGGACACGAAGATGGAAAAACCGTTATCATTCAAATGTTGTATTTTAGATTCTGGAAACCTCTCATTTGTAAAAACTCTAAAGAAATAATGAATGATAACTTATTTTCAAAAACGACTCTTTTGATTCGTTTTCTATGATTATGACTGTTGTACCCTTGAAGTAATACCCCAGATTAGCTTCCGCTGCTATATGTAAAAATGGGGGTGTTACAGGTTGGCTCGGTTAAGGAGGCGGCGTAGTATCAAAATGTGATTTTGCATAAAAGAAACATAGCTTAAACGAGCTTATGTAAGCCTCAAAGCTTATCGAGTTTAGGACACGTTAATAGAACAATAATTGTGGCATTTTAGCCACTGTTGGACCACTTAAGCCCATTGAGGGCATAGCAGGCTCACGAGCCCAACCCACTGGCCCATTAGTAATTTTTATAAGCTTATGGCTTATTTGATAAGCCATTAAGCTTGAAGGAGCTTAACGAGCTTATGTAGCCACGGGCTTGGCTTAAAGCCTACCCAGGCTAAGTTTGGGCCGCAAAGCTCAAACAAGCTCATGAAGCTCATTCAATAAGCTATAAGCTGCCAAACAGCTTATCTAATAAGCTCCAATAGAAAACTTAACTTATTTTAAGCATGAGAAGCTTATGGACCTAATTGGATTATAGTTATACTGAGAAGATAAGTTCGGATCCTTTAATGGACTCAAAGAAACCCCATTTACACTCTTATGGCTTATGGGATAAGCCAATAAGCCAAAACAACTTATTTACACTTAAGTAACTTAATTGAATCTAAACCTACTTGAAAAACTAGCTAAACACCTTATTGGACCTCAAAAGCCTATTTCAAATTAGTTATTGGACCGAAAAGCCCAATAAGCCCACATAAGCTCATCCGAGCTTATTTCCAGAAGTAAACAGCTTATTTTGCTTATTGAAGCTTAATGAAACCTATCGCCACTTTTTAGAACTTAATTGGGTTTAAAATGCGATTTTTACAAGTTAAGGGACTAAAAGTGACAATATCGAAACTTGGGGGGTCAAAACTGTAAACTTACTATTTTTAGAAGTTTAGGGACTGTATTTGACCTTTTAAAAACTTAAGGGGCTGTTTGGAACTTGTTTGGACTAAAAATGTAACTTTTCTAAAGTTAAAGGACTAAAGGTGTAAATGTGAAGACCTTAGGGCTAAAAGTGTAAATATATTGTTTTCAAGGTATGGGCACTGATTTTGACATTTTGGGAAACTTAGTGGACTCGAAATATAATTTGCAAGCATAAGGGTCATAAGCGTAAGGTTGGAAACTAGAAGGACCAAATGCGTAACTTTGAGAAGTTAAGGGGTAAATAATGTAATATAGAATTTTTATTAATTATTTGATAAATAGAATACTTGGAATATTTTTACGAAATAAATCAACGAGATTTATTAACGTGATTGATAAATATGAATATTTATTAATAAACACTATACTTATATATAATAGGTTATATATAATCGTACGTCCTTCTGAGAGCCAACAACTTAAACAAATTCTTTTGAACGTAAACGTCGCCACATAAGTATCGATAACATGACGACATTGAAATCTCAAAGTTATTGAAATTCATTATAGAGTCGTTAGCCTAAATATGTAAACTAAGACTTGCCGTATTTACTTAGGTATTTGACGGTGTTATTTCTTGCTATATTTGGTGTATTTGCATTTCGCGAGGAACTATCTGCTAAGGTGAGTTCATAGCCCCATGTTTTACAATTATTTAAATGATTTACATCTTTGGGGTGAGAACATGCTTTGTTTTACAAATTGGACGCAAGTGTACATTTTATACTATGATTACGTGTTTGCCTGAGTAGCTATAACCCACTGGGCCCATTATCATGAACTGTCAATTGCTAGATAGCGAGCGCGAATGTTATGAATAGATCTATTTGGGATTGACATCCCCGTTCGGGTGACTAGCTATCACCGGGTACTAAACATATAGCCTGGTCGTCAAGAGGATGTTTTTCGGGTTAGAACATCATACAGGGCAATGTTGGCAATATTTATATTGCATTCATACATGTCGAGCTTCAGTGTCATGAGCTTAGGGAAACGTAATACCATTTTGCGATGGGTGCACAGGTTGCATAATCATGAGGAAATCTTGCGGTCCTACACTTTATTTACATAAACCTATGAAATCACCAACTTTATGTTGACGTTTTTAAAGCATGTTTTTCTCAGGTCAATGAGGCACGAGGTGATTAGGATACCTTAGGGTCACTCTTTTGGGGAGTCATGCATTAAAGATTTTGAGTCATTATATTTTGGGATATTTGTTATGAGCTAGAACCCTTGTTATCAAATGTTGAACAATTTAAGCCGTTGGGCTTGGTATTAATTTTTTTTAATAAATCCAATGTATCATGTTTTAAACGATTCTTTTAGAGGTCGTTCTCATATCTTGTGCTATTGATCTATGAAGTAACGCTCCCGGATACTTACATTCCGTTGCGACCTAGATTTGGGGGTGTTACAGATTGGTATCTAGAGCCAAGGTTATAGAGAACCAGGTCAAATGTTTTTGCTGCTTATAACCATTTTCAAACACTGCATACATACAAAGGGGTTTTTCACGGGACATACATACGCTAGTTGTTTGCATTAGTTAGTTTTACTAGATGCTTACATGATGCATATACGTGTTCTAATTATAGTACGTACGTTACTATGAGGATATTATGTATACATACAAAGATGAGTTTACATTCTTTTACACATACTCTACCATTATTTATATGAGAGTTATTACATAAACACTAGAACATTCTTTAAGACGAGGTAGTACGATAAGCTCGTATGTTCTAAAACATTAATCTATCTTATATGATATTGTTAGCCTCAAAATATATTGAGTCGAACAATGGAAGTTCGTTCATTATATTAGGTCTCGGTCACTTAATTAATTATACGTTGTAATAGGCTAAAAGGGTAAACGGGCTCTTAAATGTAAACTAACCGGTCACGTGTATCGGGCGAAAGCCCAAGTAATCCTGAGCCCGGCCCGTAGAAATACCAAGGCAAGAAAGCCTCTGTTTATTAACAGTATACAAAAATACCCCTCTCCAAGTATGGAGAGGGTGTTGATGCTTGTTGGTTCTTGTTAATTCTCACATTGTAATTTTGCAAGTAATCATCCAACTCTCATTTTTTCTCTCTACCTTTCTCTCTCTAACTTCTCTCTAAATTTCTTCCATATTTTCTCTCATCTTAATTCTTGTGTTTCAATATGAAGTGAAAGTGATTATAAGGTAACCTACATTTGGTATCATTCGCCACGGGTGGGTTTAGTGATTTGTTTGTGGTAATTTTTGAGCTTATTCATGTTCGAATTATTTTTTTTCTTTTCCTTTTTGTGCTTACTCGTCAAAATGTTTGTGTTTTTTTTAAACTATAACTCAACGTTGGATATTTTTTGTTGGGATTATTTTTAAACTATTTGTGGTCAAACTGTTTGGATTTTTTTTGTTTTGTTGGGATTATTTAAACTATTCACGTGTTTTTTTGTTTAGTTGTCTTTCATCTCCTTTCTTCTTTCATTTTTAAGTTTCGTTTTCATTTTTTAAACAGTTTTCAAGTTTTTGTGTCAAAGTTTTTTTCTTTCTTTTCATCCAATATTTTGGCAGACACAAGAACGACAGTAAGGACCGAGTTTCTTATAACTTGAGTCGAACGAGTGCAATTTCATAAGGGTCGAACGAGGAACAATCCAAAGACCATCGAACAAGCTCATTCGAACAAGCTCATTCGAACAAGCACCATCGAACAAGCTCATTCGAACAAGCATCATCGAACTAGCACCATCGAACGAGTGAAATTTCTTTTGGTTCGAACTAGCACCATCGAACGAGTAACAATCGAACAAGGGATAACTTGATCACTCGAACGAGGGAAAACTTAGACCATCGAACTAGTAGACCATCGAACTAGTAGACCATCGAACGAGTGACATCGAACTAGTAGACCATCGAACGAGTGACATCGAACTAGTGAGACCATCGAACGAGTGGAAAACGTAACAAGGATCGAACGAGCTTACTCCTTCAAGGACCGAACGAGTATTTGTTTTGGAAACGAACGAGTACCCGTTTACATAGTGTTTTCCTTTTCGTTTCGATGCACCGGTAACGACGGGACTTAGAGAATTATATCAATCGTGTTCTGTCGTCGGTTCGATCAACGTGGTATAATTCGCCTTTCAAACCGACGATAACCTATCGAGTTCGAATGATCAAATTACATTGTTTATTTTTTTTTATAAACATAGATATCAATGAAGAAGAAGCAAAAGGAGAAACACGTTTTCTATTTCTTATAATTCCAATTTTACACTTTTGGCCCCTCGACTTTTAAACACTTTTCATTTTTTACATTTAGATTTTCACTTGTTTACTATTAAACCTTTGTTTTTTAAAGAAGATTCAATATAACCTTTTACTTTTACACTTTTTCATTTTGTTTCACTTTTAAACTTTTAATTCTTTTGTTATTTTTTAGTTCTACATTTTAGTTTTCAAAATTTTCAATTTTAGCCCTTTCGTTGTAAGAAATTTCACCGTTCATCGTTTTTGCTCAACAAATCGTTAACGAAAGTTCAAGTTCTTCAACGACAACAACGATTTCAACATCAATTCATTTTTGTTTTACGGTTTCTTCTTGATTTTGTAAAATCCCGCGAAAGATACGATTTTTTTCTCGGTTTTAATCAAAGATTTGTAAAATCCCGTGAACGTTAATTGATTCAAATCCACAACAACAATCACTTTACCTGCTTAAGATCCTACAAATCATTTTCACTTCAATTCACGGTAAAATGGAAACGAAAGATACTTTATCTTCGTGTTTCTAATTTTGGAAAGAACAACAATGCAACAAATTCAGACAAAGCAAAAAAAGTTGCAATTGTATTTTTTGAAAACTTCATTCACGACCTCAATGCATGCTTACAAACACAACTTAAAAGTATCTCGAATCGAACTGGATTCAAACGGTATTTGCAACACTCTTTGTCAAGTTGTTGAAACTTTATAGGCACAATGTACCCTAAACATGATCAATTTAAGAAAAGCACACATGACAAAGAAGAATTTCAAGAGATTGGATCCACAGCTTCTTTTAAAGTACTCGAGACACAGTTTCAGATGTTCATCAAGTCACGGATTTATTTGGATGATGAATATGTTGACATGATACGCAACAAATTCCTACAATACACTCGACTCGAAATTCCAGAATTCCGTGACACACTGATCCAACACATGGAATCTGTTAAGAAGTCGATTGATGAAAGAGCACAGCATAAACGAGAGTATGACAGCTGGGTGAATGAAAGACAGATTCAGACAACAGAGGATAAAGGGTTGTATAATGGAAAAACCAGGGATGCTTAGTTTTGTTACACAGAAAGCATTGGAGACAGAACAAAGAGCAGGATACAAGCAGCAGATCAGGGAATGATGCACATGCAGATGATGCAGATATCAGACCCATATATGATGAAGAGCCAATGGCTGAGGTACAAACAACTGCTGAAATCAATATCTTTGCTACTGGACAACAGCATACTGAGCAACCTGAATTCAATAATGAAGGAAAGGTTGACCAGAATGTTGAACAATGTCATGACACATGTCCTTTGCCTGCTAAATTCACTGATAACCAGACAACTGAACTCTCAAATCAATCTCTTGAATCTGAAAAATATTCATCTCAAAAAGACAATGTCCCAATTTTCAAAAAGATTTTTTCAGAATGGAAGCACATTGTGTTAATCTTGAACTCAAAAATCAAGTTTTAAAAGAAAGGCAACATGGTCAATTTTCGAAAGTAAAAAGTAATGAAGCCAAAGTTAAATATGACACAGATGTAATTGAAACAATAAACATCGAATTGGAACATAAAGTGGCCCAGTTACTTGAGGAAAATGAGACTTTGAAAAGACATAACAAAGAAATGTTTGATACTATCATACAATAAAGCTAAGAACATAGAAACAAACACTTCTTTGTTGCAAAAATGATAAATCAAAGCTCAACATCATGGGAGGAAAAAGGTTTGCAAATTGGCAGCATTAAAAAACGAGTTAAGGAAACTAACAGGAAATAGAATACTAAGTTTGCAAAGCCATCAATCTTAGGAAAACCGGTTGGACAACCACTCAAAAACCAATCCGTTGTTAGACAACCGAATGCGTTTAAGTCTGAAAGACCCAAAATTTCAAAAGAACGGTTTGCCTCCCAAGTTGATGTGAGTAACGATTTGTCAAAACCAGTCACTACACATTATCTGCCTAAGAGAAGAGAATCTGCCCCTACAAAACCTCATTACATGATTGCAACTAGCTCATCTAGGTATAGCTCAAACGATATTGTTCATAATCACTACCTAGAGGAGGCTAAGAAAAAGGCACAAGAACACTCTAGGAACTCTATAAATTTTTCTGACTCCAAACATTTTGTTTGCTCGACATGTCAGAAATGTGTCTTTAATGCAAATCATGATACATGTGTAACAAAATTCCTGAATGAGGTCAACTCACGTGCTAAGGTTCCATCAAATAAGACAACGAACAGAAACAAACCCGTAGAGCAAACAAGTTTTGCAAAGAAACCAGAAAGACAGATCCCAAAAGGACATACGTTTTCAATCAAAAAGACTTCCGTTGTGCATGAGAAAACAATGAATCCTAGATCTTGTCTTAGGTGGAAACCGACGGGTAAAATTTACAAAACTGTTAGTCATAGGTGGGTTCCTACTAGAAAGATATTCAACTCTAGCACAACCAAGGTTGACAATGAACCCACAAATGGTTCAAATGGAGATATCGCAAACCAATATGAATGCGAACAAACTCTTAATCTCAGTGCAGGTACTCTTAACTTAAGTGCATGGACATCTTTTAATCTCAGAGTTTGGCTGCTGAAAAGATTGATATCTCAAAAACCAGGGGTTCAAGGAATTCAAATCTGATAAACATGCAATGACTTCTGATCATAACAGTTCAGAACTCGGAATTCACGACCACATCAATGAACCGTTTAGTTCAAAGCTGGTTCCAAAAGTTGTTTCTTCAGCAGACAAGACAGCTACATCACAACAAGAGTTGGAATTACTATTCCACCATCACATAACAATGTTGAGGACAACATGTAAATAATCATATAAAAACAATATACAAAAAATATAAATTTCAAAAGATAATACAAATCAAAAAATCAGAAAATGTTTCACAAAAAGATTCTTCTCGACATGTCTCTTGGAATCGATAACATTTACACGACCTAAGAAATGTTGATAATATCGCACCGGGCGTGTAAATGATGTTCGAAAAGGAGTTTGAAATGCTTTCAATCATGTCATTTTTAATTTTTCTGATGGATTATGTGCAAATATCTGTACGTAACCGGACTTCAGATAAAGGAAAGGCTTATCTATAAAGATAACTTTCCTAGCAATGAGAAATTCAACTTTTCTTGGTAATGAAGCTTATTCTTCACCAGACATTAATGTTTTAAGCGTCAAGAAAAAGGGTTAGTGTACGCTTAAGTGAGCTTAACCTTTAGAGTTGGAAGAGATTCTTTTAACATGTTTTTCAAAATGTTGAACACAATTTTTCAAGAATTTCTCACTGACGATTAATAATCTTTCAAAATTATGTGTTCAACACTTCATCTTTCAAGGGGGAGTTTTTCGAAAAACAAAATTTAATGAGTTTGGATACATCATCTCACGACCATTCTTATGTATTCAAACCATTCCTAAAACGTCTTTTAATAACAACAAGATAATATGACAATTTTTAATAGAATGATAGTTATATGATGACTAGTGTTGAACCTCAATTTTATATTCATTTTACAACCTTGGTATCTTTGTTTTTGGTGTCAATACATGTGTATATATTGAGGGGAGCAATTTTGGTCTATATAAATCATGCTAAGTTATAAGGTTTTCCCATGGGTTGTTTCAAGTAACAATTCTAATCACAAGTATGTTCAAAACTAAGTGAATTAGTGTTTAAAATAAGAGGGATATATGTATTTAAAATGTGATCTTGAAAATAATAAGTGTTTTTCAACTCAAAGTGGATTGTACTCTTCGAAAAGTTTTATGGATACGTTATCATACCCTACAACATCTTATTTTCATGACGATTCTTTTTTTGTTTTTTTTTTTTTTTTTGTTTTTGAAGTCATATGGTAGTAAGGTAGTATTTGTCCTATGATATAAACCAGAAACCGGACGGGATCTACCCAAGGAACACTCTCATAATTAGAATTAGCAGTACTTAGGTCATGATTGGAGATGAATCGTGTAAAAGGGAAGAATGGCGGACTAAGATTGAGCTACATGGAACAATCACAAAAGGTGGTTGTTATGACGTCTTGGTAAAGCATTGAGGGTGTTGAAGAATGAAAAGGAAATTTATGTATTAAAGGTCTAAAAGAAGCAGCCCTCCTCAAACTTCAGGCAGTAAAACCGGGTTATAATATGCTGTCAGAATCACAATGTCGATTGTGACGTTGAAGAAGACATCATGGACCCAGTGATGTAATGAACCCTTTCCAGCCTTCGGTTTCTCTCAAAAGAATACTTGTCTCATGTGTCACGGCAGATACACACGACTCTCTATTGACTTTTTCTCACTCCTATTAGTTGATATTGAATAGGTGGTAGTCGCTCCAAGCCTCTGATACTTAAAAACCAAAATGCATAAATTGATCTAGAGCTAAGAGATCCATAATTAAATCTCGTCAGGACACATTCCTATTTCTAAACTTTTGAACCACCAATAAGTTACCAAGCTATTAACAAGAGTCTACGCATATCCTTGGTGATTGTTGCCAGACATCCGAGTGATACTTGTGTACTCACAATGAAGATGGAACTCCTGCTTGGAGCCAGCATAAAACCAAGCTCTTGGTGGTAACTTGCGAGATTCTATATATGAATCAACTGTGTCAACTGGAAAGAAACGATGGTGCGATTCAATTGA
Organism: Tanacetum coccineum; assembly: GCA_026074375.1. Taxonomy (NCBI): domain Eukaryota; kingdom Viridiplantae; phylum Streptophyta; class Magnoliopsida; order Asterales; family Asteraceae; genus Tanacetum; species Tanacetum coccineum. The sequence goes on along the minus strand of BQNB010031733.1, from coordinate 30,119 downwards.
TAAATCAATCTTGTTCCAGGAAATGAATTGACGTCTTAATCAGAAAGATAGTAACTATTTGAGTCACTACTTTTTTTCTTTTTTTTTTTTTTTACCATGTTGTTTGCTTTGAGACATTCCGGTAATGAGAACTAAGCAAGCATGTCAAGTCTAATACATCTGTGTTAGAGATCCTACGCTTTGAGCTGAAACTCTGTCAAGGAGATTCTTTGAATCTACCTGATAACCAGTACTTATTTCATCCTGTTAAACGGTCTACAGAAACGAACGGTTAATTCTAACACAAATTCGGATGAATGACAATGCCATATTTCGTCCACCGCTTTATTGCTACTATTTTATTTCGGATACATAAAAGATAGAGCTGGTGATTGCCTCACTTCCAGCTGAAGTCGGATTCATTACCACATGCTACATGCTCAATCTATCAAAGACATTCTATAGCATCAAGATTCAAGAATCAGGAAAAGCTCAAGAATTAAGGCAAAGACTTCGCAACTCTGATATTAAAGATAACTCCTTAGAATCAAGCTTCAGTGGGAGATTGTTAGCAAGCTTTCAAGTGGATGCAAAGTATGAGCTCTGTTGGTCAAGACACACGACGCAAGGTTAGCCAAAGATGATCAAGACAAGCCAGGAAAGATTTAAAGATCTCGGTCATAAAGACAAGCGATGTCTAAAGACAATGATCGAAAGCTTAAGATCAAAGATCACCAAAGCATGAAGAACAAGCCTACAACAAATTTAGAGACCAAGACCACAAGATCTTAACGAAAAAAACAATCTCATTGATCTCATGAAGGAGTGTCACAATGAACTCACTTCGGGGGAGATTGTTAGCCTTAAAATATTTGAACAAGGAAGTTCGTTCATTTTTTTTAGGTCTCGGTCACTTAATTAATTATATGTGTAATGGCTAGACGGGTAAAGGCGATTATTTTAGTAACTCTAATATTGTCATGTGTAATGTCCTAAGCCAAGTCAATCCAATCCTATCCCACCTAGAAAGCCCATGGCTCATTAGGGTATTTAAACCATTTTCCACTATGGAAAATGGTGTTGATTCTCATTTGTTATTTTTCACTTGTATGAATTAACCAACTCTTGTTTTTCTCTCTCGAAAATTCTCTCCAACCTCTCTCTATAATTCTTCTATTTTATCTCATCTTATTTTCTTGTTCATCATGGTGAAGTAAAGGTGATATTGGGTTACCGACAGTATCAACAAAAGAACAAATTCTTCTATGACCTCAAACATTACTTCTGGGAGGAACCATATCTCTTCAAAGTATGTTCTGACAGAATGATCAGACGCTGTGTATCAGGACCAGAGACCAAGAGACTAATTTTTAGATCATTGTCACCAGACTAACTGGTGGACATTTATGGACTAATCATAAACCACTAAAAACTGATCTTAGATTCAGGATTTTAGGCCAAACAACTCATAAAAGAGCTCATACGCTAGTGAAACTTGACGAAGCATGCCAAAAGACGGGAAATATATCAAAACGTAATGAGATGCCCATAAACAACATCCAAGTATGTGAAATTTTCAACATATAGGGTATTGACTTTATGGGACCATTCCCAAAATTGCATAAGTTTGAATACATTCTTGTCGCTGTTGATTACGTATCTAAATGGGCCGAAGCTCAGGCTTTACCAACCAATGATGCCTGAGTTGTTGTCACCTTCTTAAAGAAACTATTCTGCCATTTCAAAATGCCCAAAGCTCTAATCAGCGATTGAGGTACTCACTTTTGCAACAAAATAATGGAAAAATCAATGAAAAGATATGGAGTTAACCACCGTTTCTCTACATCATAGTGGTCATGTTGAAAACACGAACAGAGCTCTTAAAAGGATTCTTAAATTTACTATTAAAGACAATCCTGCTTTTTGGTCATGAAAACTTGATGGACACTTTGTGGCTTTCGTAATGCTTACCAAAAACCTACGGTACCATACCTTATTAAACTCAAATTATGGAAAGAAATTGTACTTGTTCTTTTAAATTGAACACGTGTTCTGGGTCTTGAAAGAATTGTAATCCAGATCTGATCGCTGCTGGTGAAAAATGAATGTTCCAGTTACACAAATTAGACGAAACTTAGACATCAAGCCTATGAAACTCATCGTATATACAAAGAGAACCAAAGTCTGGCCGTAGAAAACTAAGAACTGAGAAAAGAATTCTAAACATGGACAAGTTCTACTCTTTCACTTAAAGTATAAATTTAATAAACCGAAAAACTCTATCTCGTTGGTCAAGGACAATATGTAGTGAAAATTCAATATTCATCAGTTATGTTGAACTCTTGGAAAGATGGAAAAAAACATTTATTGTTATTGGTCAAAGACTCATAATATAACATGAAGAAGTATATTATATTGACAATGGGATGAAGTTACTCCCTTCTTCCTAAAGAATGACTCACCAGTTCGCGTCTAGCTAACTGACTCCTTTCAAAATTAGCGCTTTCGGGGCACAACGTGCTTCATTAGTGTGGAAGGAGTCCCTCCTCCTTTTTTCTATTCAAATCACTTTATTTATTTTCTAAATAAAGCAACCAAAATTATTTTATTTTTTCGTGTGATTTTCGTATTTACATTTATGCAGGTAATTTAGCTTAAGATTTTAGAAATTATAAAGTCTGCTCAAAGATAGCTCTACTCCGCAGCTACATATTCTATGGCATTAGGATGTACGTTCTCCCTTAATTTTCCCTATTTTATCTCTATTATCAGTTATACATTGAGGCATGTTCAAACTTAAGTGATGGAGGAGAGTCAAATAGGAAAAATTAATCATATCACCTCTATGTTTTTCCCCTTTTCAAAAATTATTTTATTTTACCAACCAATGCTTTCAAATAAAAATTGATCTTAGTAAGGCATATCCAACGGATTACACTTTTAACTAGTATAAAATTAAACCAATATATTGTAAGAATTATAAGCCTTCTAGAATATTCAGGTACCACCTTTGCGTACCCTTAGACTATTGATCGCCTTTAGCTTGTTTGAGTTAAGGAGTGAGCAATCATATGTATCTATTCCATCATTATGGATGTGTATATGTGGTTTTGTCGCCTTTTCTGGAGCAATGGTATTGGTTGATAATTATTATGAGTGAGCCAGTAATTTAGAAGATCTAGAACTTGTACTTGATCATCATTTACTAGACCGAAGCATGATTAATCATATGTTATGAATCCCGCATGTTCCTGTTCTTGCAAGTACTCCCTTTAGTGCTAAGTTGCTGAAACACCTAAGTAAGAAGTTAAAGTTCTGTTCCGAGCCTTGGTAAAAAAAAAGTGTGTAATATATATTAGAAGTCCAAAGAAATAAAGGCTTATGTTCCGGCATATGAAAACTAGTATACGCTCCCGCTTCAATATCAAGTTCCGCCCTTCGGTCAGGTTTATGTGTCAAGTAACATGCTTTAGTAGCTGTCTAGATTATGTTTGTGCAAATTGAGTGTCTCAATAGAAATATATATAAAACCTGGTCTGATTGAACTGAGTGAATTTTAAATCAAACACATTCCCTATGTGTGGTCCTTAGTTATATGTCATTTCTTGAAAAGTTATCTAAACCTGTAAACACTTATAAAAACCAAATTTTATCTACGTCATGATAAATGATTTTATTTTCTCGCTTTGGATTGAATGTGGGCAAGCAACATCTAAGAGTGGAGGGATTTGACTATCACCCAAATTTATATACTGTTTTCTATGGCTGTTATTTGTATATATTTAATCATTTCTCATGAACTTTCGATACATAATAACATGAATTACTTGCAGGTTCACTAGAAGACATCTCAAGATAAAAAGGAACAGAGTTCAAGTGTTTATATATATTGGAAATCAAGATACAAGAAAAGAACAAAATCTCAAGATGAAAAGTTTGTAAGTGCGCCGCACTTATCAGTAGCACGCCGCACTTCCTCTCAAAGTCTGTAAGTGCGCCGCACTTATCAGTAGTACACCGCACTTCCCATCTGACTATGAAGAATTAATGAAGACATTAATGCTACTGCATTAACATCCTAAGTACGCCGCACAAATTATCTTGTGCGCCGCACTTCTCCACTAAACATTTATTACCCTCACATTTAATCACCAAGTGCGCCGCACAAATATCTGTGTACGCCGTACTTTTCACCCATTTTTAGCCTATAAATAGAGGACAAATTTTTACTCTCAATTCATCCCACAAATACTTCCTCTCTTCATTTCTCAATCATCTCACTAGAAATTCTTCATATTTCCACACCATATCAACCAAGGACACCATAAACACCACCACAATTTTGAATGATTCAGATCAAACGATCAAGAACAAAGTAGAATATCTTATTAGTATATTGGAATAATAGAAATTCATGTTGAATCATCTTATGTTATGAACCTCATAGCCATGAAAGGCTAAATCTCTCATGACTACTCGGTGACGTTATGATAATGAATAAGTGTTTGGTATGATCGTGATCTTTTTAATCTCAAGCTTATGTTGCAATCCTGTTATATCTTATCTTATCAGTCTTTGCTTATCAACTTAGATTATATAATCATATTGGTATAGGTCGAAAGACCCATTATGATCTATGTGGTTTTAAAGATTTGTCTATGATCTTTATCGTCTGTACCGAGAAATCCACTTTTGTAATTTGATAAACAAAATAAGCTTTGATATAATAAGTAACTAAACTATTTGAGTGACACATTTGGTCTAGTTTACTAAATATAAGTCTTGAGTTAATTAAGTTAATTTGTGAAAACGTTTTCTGACGAGAAATCCTTTTTATAAGTTAAGGTAACTAATGGCACGGAGTGGCGAGGACTTGAAGATGGAAAAACCGTTATCATTCAAATGTTGTATTTTAGATGTTGGGACCTCTCTTTTGTAAAAACTCTAATGAAATAATTAATGGTAACTTATTTTCAAAAATGACTCTTTTGATTCGTTTTCTATGATTATAACTGTTGTACCTTTGAAGTAATACCCCAAATTAGCTTCTGCTGCTATCTGTAAAAATGAGGGTGTTACAATATGAATGTACACATGTTGCATCCTCAATGAATGAACTCCACAGGAATCATATAACTTCTAATCCAACACATTGTAATCATCTTGATTCTTCGATACTTGATCTTCAACATGTGGTTCGAACATTGTCTTCAAATCTCCATATAAAATCCAATCTAAGTCTTCTACTAGTCTTGTTGATCCATATTTAGCTTTTACCAACTTGTACAAATCTTCTAAATCTTCACTGCTAGAACTTTTAAGCATTTGACTAAAGACTCTGTACATTTGTAACTTTCCATCAGCTCTTATTATTTGATAATAGCTTTTCTTTTCTTTTTATGGATCTTCCAGTCAACAATAGTTGGAGGCTTAGTAGCTAAAGGTACAGCATTAATTGCAACCTCTTCTTTCATGCTGGAATGCTTCATTAGACTTGAAGCTCTGCTATTTTTTATCCCTTTGTTCCACCTTTGCTTATTTAAATACTTTCTTGTTCCAACTTCTTTATTCCTGCTCTCTATAGAACTACCTTCCCATTCACTTCATGCTTTAGCTTTCTTTAAATTCTCTTCAGCTCTGAGTCTGCTTCTTGGAACCTCTCTTCACCAATTTCACATCATGTCAGTCAACAAAGGTATTCACCCTTTTTCATTGCTTTTTTCAAACAATTCTTGAATATTTTGCAAAGGACTTGTGCTTCAATCGTTTGGGTTCCATCCTTCCATGTTTTTCACTAAGTATACATTTAATATCTCTTTGTTTGACCTTTTGTTGGTTGGTCTGTTTCCTCTTCTCTTCTGTTCTTTTTAGCTTCTAAATGTTTTTTCTTTGCTCAAAGAATTGTACAACTATCTTGCCTTTTCTTTTCATCAGTCACATTCGTCTTGCTCTTGAGCTTGCATTCTTTGTGCCAACTGATAATCACTTTCAACTTTAGCCCGAACATCATCCAAGAGCTCTTGTTAGCTTTTTTCAATTGGTTGAGTTTTTTCTCTGGCAAGCTTCCTTTCATCAATCTTGCTTGTAATTTATAGTGAATTCTTATCAAGCTTGATGTGGATTTTCTTTGACAATTTCTTCACAAGTTCAGGTTCTTACCATGTTCCCTTTGCCTTTGTCAATGAAATCTTTGAAGATATTGGTGTTCTTGTTTGTTGTAGATTCACTAGGCTATTGAATCCATCCCCTTTTAGCTTTGGGTTTTGTGGCGCTTTCGGTCAGATATGAGCTTTAGCCAAGTAATTTTTCATATAATGTTTGAGCAGCATCAATACTTCTGCAACCAATTTTTCACTTTGCTCTGCAACAAATACTTCCTCACCAGCTAAAGCATCTACATCAAATATCTCATTATCATCATTAACTAGGGTAATGTCTTCATCAGCTCAATATCATGAATCCTCCTCCCCTGTTTGGATGCATCCTCACCCAAATCTTCTTCATATCTAGAGGATTCTACCCTAGCACTCAAACTAACTTTATAAAGTCTTTTTAGCTTATGAGTTCTTGACCTATCCTTCTTTTCAAGCTTCTTGACCCTTCTTTTCAAACTTGCAATCTCATTAGCTTGAGTGGTCTTTGTTGTCTCCAAGTTAAGAACCCTTTGTTGTAAATTAGTTCATAGTTTCATCGATTCATTAAGTTTCAGACTATCCTCACCACTTCAAAGTGTGTTACCTCTTACGAGCACTAGATCATTGGAAATTTTAGATACATTCTTAAACCTAGTTTGAGAAATTGTATCCCCCATGGTTTCTTGGCGCCTGAGACTACTACCTGAACTAGTTCCTAGGGAACTTGGTTCATTAAGTGTTGCCTTGGATCGGGTCTTAGTTATGTTACCACTAGCCTGCTTCGCTTCTAAGCTAGAAGTAGTAGTGGCAGCCCTAACTAAACTATCACCCCTCTCCTTATGGACAGCCTCATCTGCTACATGTTCCATAGGACCACTAGACTGAGGTATCTCAGTGTCTATTATTGTAAATTCCCTAGGTGTTTGAGTCTTTTATGGTTGAGATGTTCATGGGTGTAAATTGGTGGGTGTGTGTTGGGGATCAGTGGGAATTGCTGAACCTTCACCCTGCTGAGGTTGGTTTTATACCACCATTGCTGGAAACAAGGGTGTTACTCTACCAGAAAAAAAATTTCCTACTCTTTTAATATTCCCAAAAATCTTCTTAGTATGACAAGGTGCAATATAAATTCTTTTATGAGTAGGCTTCTCAGCAAATTGTGTGTCCAAAAACACTTGTAAAAACCTTAGATACATTAAAAATTTACCAGAAAGATTATCTAAGTTGCTAACCATACTATCAAAAATCAATTTTAAAAAGTTAAACTTTTGGTTTGTAGCTAAGCAGATAATGGCAGATGTCATAGTACTGCTAAACTCATTCCATTCAGATGTCTTTGGACTTAGGCACTGCAAAATAGTATGAATTAGAAATTTCAATTGAGGGGAGAAGAATGCTTTATAAAACGTTAACTTTTCAGAAATTTTCTCATACCCCATAAATGCAAGGTTTTCAAAAATAGTAGAATTTGAGAAACAATCAATACCTTCAGCATCTTTTAGTCGAAGAGTTCTTCTAACAGATGTTTCAGTAATGACGATCCTCTTGCCATCCACTAGGGCATGTAACTATACTTCCTCATTGATAGTTTTGGCCACAACAGAAGACTAAAACTATTTAATACAAGAAACATATATAGTAGGATTAACCGTTAGTGCATACCTTATAGGATACGCATTAAGAAAATCCAATATCTACTCAAACCCTTCACTTTCAGCGGGTTTAGATAAGAACGCGACCATATTGTGTGAATCAGCAAACTTTAGATTCGACTTTGTGTTGGGTTTTGATGATGAATGATAAAATTAAGTTAGGGTTTATGATTAGAGAGTATATGAAAGAGTGCAATCGATTAATTGATTTGATTGAGTGAATTATGGAAATTATATCGATTGAAATCCTTAAGCAAAATATTTATGAAACAATACCCTAAACATCCCCCAAACGCACACTTGATGGTGCTTAAAACAGATCCAAAACGATCTTCTTATCGCGAATCTGTCAAACCAACGCCCCTATGGCTGTTACTAATAACCAAACGCACCCTTGATGGTGCTAACACAGATCCAAACGCACCCTTTCAAGGTTTTAACAAAACCACACGCACCCGTGGCTGTTAAACTCAAACCGAACCCACCCTAATTGTTGCAAACCAAACGCACCCTGCTGTGGTGCTTTTACCCGGACCAAGCGCACCCTCGTCGGGTGTTAAACCACAAACCATCTGCACCCTGATTGGTGTGACCACAAACACAACGCACCCTATGTTGCTAAATACAAAACCCACACACCCTTGTGGCTTGTGACGAAGGTCCAAAACGCTCCCTTGGTGGTCGTTTGAACAAACCGACGCAACTTGTTATGTTTACATAAAACCAAAACGCACCCCGTGGGTGTTGTTTTTAACAAACCCAACGCACCCTTTTTGGGGCTGTTGGTTAAAACCAAACGAAAACAAATACCCTTTTTGGGTTAACGACAGAACCAAACGCACCCTTATGGAGAGAGTGACGAGGAGATAGAGATGGTGGTGGTGCATGGTTGGCGTCGTGATGGTGATGATAATGATAACGTGAAAGGATGATGATAATGGTGGGGTGTGGCATCGCGGGACAGCAGCCGAAGAGAGAGGGGGGCGGCGGTTGAGTGGTGGTGGGGGGGTGGGTGGAGGCGCGAGTCGGGTGCGGTGGCTAGGAGATCGGGTAGATCGGGTAATGAGAACCATTTTTGGTTTTGGCCGGAACACTCGCCGAAAAAGTTTTTCGGCGGCGGCGGTGTTGGCCGGAGCGGCTGCCGGAAAATGAGAGAGAGATGGAGGAGAGTGTGTGTTTATATGAGATGAAAATGAAGAACTATATTACATAACTTTTATTTATATTAAAAGTTTAAAAAAGCTGGCATATCCCATCATGTTAGGGATTTTTACTTGTGAATATTTCAAGGGACCAAATGTGTAAATTTTGGTATATATTGGTTCGGGACTCGTTTGAACTAGTTAACTGTCATACATGACACGAAACTTGCGCCATTTGTTTTTCAAAATATCTTTCCTTTAAAAATGAATATTCACTCGACTAATTTTCATAAACGTTTTGTATAAACATTTATTTTTTAACAACGTTTTATTATTTTCATTTGTATTATTTCGATAAACTTTGTCCGTAAAATGATCTTTTACTTGAATATTTGCGTTTTCAACAAACGTTACTGAATACAATGATGACTAATTTATTAAATATTTTTATTTAATAAAAAGTGTTAATTAAATATGATTTAATTATTTTCTTGTTTCTAAAATCTTGCGAGGGCATTTCAGTCACTTTCTGTCTGTTTTCGGGTCTCGGGTAAAACTAAAAAGTTGTCCGGAATATCGTTTTACATCAAATTGCTTTAGAGTCCGAGTCGTGAAACGTGATTTAGTGGTTCGTTTTTGATAAATCAACTTAGGAATAACATATATCTCTTTTAAATATGTTCAGAAAAATTACTGGTTACGCGGTAATCGCTTTTATGAGACAATAAAAGGCCAAAAGTCAAAAAGTCAAGTCAGACCCAAAAACTCAAAGGGTAATATAGTCAATTTAATATTCAAAAATTGTCGGATGTTACTACTTCTGCTTTAGTTTCTTTATAAAATTCTCTTCCAGCTTTTATTTCTGCCTTCTTGACTCTATTTCACCACTCAAGTCCTGTAGTCAAATATGGTATTCACCTTTGTTATTGCTTTTTTTTCAAAACAAATTCTTGAATAAATTTTACCAAATGGCTTCGTTCTTAAAACTTTTGGGCTTCCATCCTTCCATGTTTTTCAAATAAGTACACATGATATTCCTTTGTTGAGCTCTTGTTGGTGGTCTGTTCCTCTTCTCTTCTGCTCTTTTAGCTGCAAAATGTTTTCTTCTTTGCTCTAAGAATTATACAAATAATCTTGCCTTTTCTTCATCAGTCAATTCTTCTTGCTCTTGAGCTTGCAGTCTTTGAGCTAACTGATAATCAGCTTCAACTTTAGCCTGAACATCATCCCAAGCTATGTTGGCTTCTTCAATTTGTTGAGCTTTTTCTCTGGCAAGCCTTTCTTCTTCTTCTTCTTCAGCTTGTAGCTTGAAGGCAAGTTCTTCATCAAGCCTCATTTGTTCAAGCCTCTTCATAGGCTTCACTTGTTCCACCACAGGCTCTTCAATCATAATCCCTTTGCCTTTGTCCTGTGGAGGTTTTGGTACAGGTATTATTGTTGTAGGTGTTGTTGTAGTTGTACCCTGCTCTGGTTCTTGTATCACAACCTTATCAGCCTTGGGTTTTGCACTCTTCAACTCTGCCAGTGCTTGAGCCAAAGTAATTTCAACATCAGTTATTGTAGCAGCACTAACTGGAATTGTACTGGCAGCATCAATCACAGCAACTACTTCCTCAACAACATTTCCACTTTGCTCTGCAACAAAATACTTACTCTCAACAGCTAAACAGCTAGATCCCACATCAAATATCTCATTATCATCATTAACTAGGGTAATGACTTCATCAGCATCTATATATGAATTTCCTCCCATGTTTGGATGCATCCTCACCAAATCTTCTTCATCCTCCAGTAGGATTCTAACCTAGCACTCAAACCAACTTTATAGTATTTCGCTTTGTGTTCTTGATCTATTCTTCTTTTTCAAAGCATTCTTGACCCTTTTTTTCAAACTTGCAATCTCATTAGCTTGAGTGGTCTTTGTAGTCTCCAAATCAAGAACCCTTTGTTGTAAATTGGTACATAGTTCCATCAATTCATTAAGTTTCAGACTATCCTCACCACTTCGAAGTGTGTTACCTCTTTGCGGGACCGGTGGATCATGGACAAGTTTTAGAATACATTCTCAGACTATAGTTTGAGAAATTGTATTCCCCATGGTTTTTGGTGCTGGGACACCAACCTGAAGTAGTCATCCTTGCTGAAACCAACTTCATTAGGTGTTGCCTTGGATCAGGTCTTAATGATGTTACCACTGTCCTACTCTTCTTCTAAGCTAGAAGCAGTAGTGGCAGCCCTCACCAAACTGTCATCCAACTCCTTATAGACAGCCTCATCTGCAACACTATCACTAGGAACACTAGACTGAGGTACCTAGGGTCCTTCTTCTTAGGCCTCCTAGGTTTTTGAGTCTTTTGAGGTTGAGGAGATGGTTGAATAAAAGTGGGCGGATTTGTGTGTGATGAGGATCAGTGGGAAGTTACACAGAACCTTCACCCATTTCTTCTTGATTGATGTTACCACATTATTAGAAATAAGGGTGGTTCCCTTCCAGGAAAAACCTTTCCCTACCTTTACATTGTTTTTCAAAAATCTATCTTATTAGTGTGAGAGGGATGTAAACATAAATCTATTATGATTTGACATCCCTTCTAGTTGCTTATCCAAAAAGACTTGTACAACTTTGGATACAGAAAAATTTGCCACAATTATCTAAGTTCATTCACCATACTTTCAAATTAACTTTGAAAAGTTGAATTCTATTTTTTGCATAATGCAGATAATTACAGAAGCTATAGTGCTACTAAATTCATTCCATGCAGTTGCTTTTGGACTTAAGCATTGTAAAACATTATGAATAAGAAATTTCCATTGTGGGGAGAAGAAAGCTTTATAGAAGTGAGTTTTGTGAAAATGCTCACACCTCATTAATGGCAAGTTGTTCAAAGATGGTAGCATTGGGTACTAGACAATCAAACACCTTCAGCAATATTCCAGTTTGAAGATCTCTTCTCACAGTTGATTACAGTTTATGTTATCTTTTCCCATCCACTAGGGCTTGTAACTGTACTTCCCCATTGACAGTTTTTGCCTTGACGGTAGCCCAGAATTGTTCAATACACGAAGTATAGATTGTAGGATTAACCGTTAATGCAGCTTAATAGGGTGTGCATCCAAGATAATCCTATAATTTGTTCAAAACCATTCACTTTCTGCCGGGTTTAGACAAGATCGCGACAGTGTTGTGAGATCAAACAAACTTTAGGGTAGTAATTGTTGTTGGGTTTTGATTGATGGAATGATAAATTGAGTAGGGTTTATGATTAATAAGAGTATTAATAAAAGAGAGAAATCGATTAAATGAGTGATTGAACCCTTAAATCGAAGTTATTTATGTAAATTCCATCAATAACATAATCCTATTATACCTAGTAGTAGTAAGTTTATGCTAAAAAAAAAACAAACAAAAATAAAAAAACCATTAACTTTCACTAGCAATAGTAAGTTTATGCCTAGTAGCATTAACTTTCATCAGAAGCAGTAAGTTTATGCCTAGCAGCATTAACTTTCACCAGCAGCAATAAGTTTATGCCTAGAAGCTTAACTTTCACCAGTGCTGTAGTAGTTTATGCCTTAAGCAGGCATTAACTTTGAGTTACCAGTATTAACTCCAATTCCATTCCAAACACTTGTCTGTTTTTAATATATTCAACTCTCTTTCTGTTTTTTTAACTCACCACTTCTCTCAATTCTTTTTCTCACCAAATCACTCTGTCTGTTTTTACACAGCTCTTTTTTTGTTTTTATTCTCACCAACTCTCTCAATTCTTTTTCTCACTAAATCACTCTGTCTGTTTTTTACATAGCTCTTCCATCATCAATCTAACACTTTTCTTTGCTTATCCTACAAAATGTTAGTCCAAAAACCAAGAAAACACAAGCCATAGCAATTTTTATAATTTTCACAATATTAATATATACCAGCAATATTACGTATAACGAACAGTATTACTCGCAGTATTACGTATACACAGCGTGTTCTTATTATACTTTAGCAGCAAAAACTTTTAATGGTCTTTGAATAACAGTATTAATCTATACAAAACTTTACAAAAACATAAAGAGATAAAAGATTTTAGAGATTTAACATTCCAATACTAGCAATCAAATATTGAAATCTACTTAAATCAAAAGCTTTTGTAAGCAAATATGTAACATTCTTGTCAGTATAGATTTTAACCATTTGAATCAATTTCTTTTTATTACAATCTCTAATAAAGTGATGTCTAATCTCTATATGCTTTGTTTTTTAGTGAAAACATGATTTTTAATTATGAAAATAGTACTGTTATTGTCAATAAATATCTTGGTATGCATAAAATTGTATCCATAATCAAGTAGTTGATTCTGAATCTAAAGCACTTATCCACAACAACTTGAAGCAGCCACATACTCAGCTTCTGTTGTGGATTTTGCAATCACTGTCTATTTCTTGCACTGCCATGATGTTAATCTACATCTAAGAAATTGACAACCTCCTGTTGTAGACTTTCTATCCAAGCTTGCTCCAACATAAGCACTATCTGTGTATGCTTACAAATCAAAAACGAGAATCTTTTAGATACCAAAGGCCCAACTTTGGTTACCCTTTTAAGTAGCTAAATTCTTTTTTACTGCATGAAGATGTGTAAACCTTTGGATTGACTTGAGTATCCTAGCACAGGCACACAATGCAAAACATTAATATCAGGTCTTGAAGATGTAAGATACATCAATGAACCAATCATTGACCTATACATATGAACATCCACTTCTTCACCATTTTCATCCTTGAGCAGAGGCTTTTGAGTTTCTATTGGTGTGCTTGCAGTCTTGACTTCTGTAAACCTTAATTTCTTTAAAAATTTCACCAAATACTATTTATTTGACTTAATAAATAGCCATCCTTCTTCTGCCTCCACTTGTAATCCTAAAGTAGAATGTAAGTTCTTACCATAAGAACTCATCTGAATTTTCATGCATCAACTTCTCAATGCATTGCACAACTCTTTCTTTGTTAAACCAAAGATGATATCATCCACATACACTTGGACCAGCAAAATATCACCTTTGTATCTTTTGATGAATAAGGTCTTGTTAATTTTCCCTCTTTGAAACTCATTGTCCAACAGATATGTTGACAAGGTTGCATTACCAATGATCTAGGGGCTTAATGTGTCCTTACAGTTATTTTTATACCTTGTATACTCTATCAGGAAAGTTGATGATATGTTGACAAGGTTTCATGCCAAGCTCTAGGAGCTTGATGTAGTCCATACAGTGCTTTTTTAACCTTGTATACTCTATCAGAAAGTCTGGATCTTCAAATCCTGGTGGTTGACATACATACACCTCTTCTTTAATCTTTTCATAGAGAAAGACTTCATCATAGTCAATCCCTTCTTCTTGTGTGTACCCTTGAGCAACCAATCTTTCTTTATTTCTTATCACAATTCCCCTTTCATCCTTTTTATTCCTGAAAACCCATTTAGTACCTATAGCCCTTTTCCAATTTGGTAAATCCACTAAAGTCCAAACATCTTGTAACTTGAATTGTAGAAGCTCTTCTTGCATAGCCTCTATCCAGATTGGATCCTTCAATGCATGAATTACCTTTTTGGGTTCTTCCTGTGAAAAAAAGCAAGCAAACAGGTAGTTTTGAAGGTCTTTATGATTTGTTCTTTGTTGAATAGTACTAATAAACCATGTTCCTCCAAATTCTTTGTCATCCTTCTTGTTTGTGTAGCTAATTGCAAATCTCTAATCACTTGATCAAGAGGATGATCTTTAATAATTCTTGTAGTTGGTATAGGACTGACTTAGATTGTTGTATCCAAACTATTCATGTCAGCCTTTGCACCAACATCTTCATCATCTCTTGAGGAGTCCAATATGCTATAATCTTCCAAAGCAGACACATTTGGATCAAATGGAAGTTTAATGCTTGTTTTTACGTCAACAACATTAACTTCATTTGTGCTAGCAGCATTAACATTGTTAGTGCTGTTAACATTATCTTTCTTCTCTTGATCATTACTTTCACTATCTTTTCTTGGATCTTCATCAAACTTCTTTTCATCATCACTTGAAGGTTTGGATCCATTATCTTGAGATCTCTTTGGATCTTGGGAAAATGGTGGATCAACAGTCCATAATGGTAGCAAAATGTAATTTTTGATAGGTTTTGTCTCCTTTCTAGCTTGACCTGCATTATCACTTGCTTTTGTACCTGCAAAACAATTAGACTGTGTACCTACAACAATTGGCTCATAATTCATTGTTCTTGTTAGTGCATCAATATCAAATAGCCAATCTTGTCCACTACCTACAACATTAGGTGTATTCTCACTAAACCTAATATGCAAGTTTTCTTCCACTATCCTTGTTCTACTATTGAATACTTTAAAGGCTTTACTATTCAAAGAGTATCCTACAAAGAAACCTTCATCAGCCTTACCATCAAATTTTCCTAAGTGATCTATGGTATTGAGAATGGTAACAGGACACCCAAATGGTCTCATAAAACTTAAAGTTGGTATTCTAACATGAAAAAGTTCATATGGGGTCTTGTTATGAGGCTTAACTTCTAACACTTTATTTTTCACATAGCATGCAGTATTAACTGCTTCTGTCCAAAAAGTAGTTGGCAACTTAGAATCAGCTAGCATAGTCCTAGCAGCCTCAATTAGTGTCCTATTCCTCCTTTCAGCAACTCCATTTTGTTAAGGAGTTCTAGCTACACTAATCTGTCTCAAAATACCCATTTTCTCACAAAATTGATTCATTTCTCTGTTTTTGAATTATGTTTCATTATCACATCTAATCACCTTAACCTTGTGATCTACTAGATTTTCTATTCCCGTTATAAAGGACTTAAGAATGCCACTAGTCTCATCCTTAGTAGCTAGAAATAAAACCCATGTAAACCTACTATAATCATCTATGACAACTATGTAAAGTATGATGGAACTCTAAAAGAGGACCAGAATTTACGTGGGAACGCGAAGATGAAATTCGTGCCAAATATCCACATCTATTTTCAACATCACTTTGAAGTCCAACTAAATCTCGGGACGAGATTTCTTTAAGGTTGGGGGACTATAACAACTCAGTATTTTCATCAATGTAATATCCATCTATTAAATTAGATGCAATGTAACATCTATATATACCACCTTTTTACAGGGAAATTTTTGCTTTATTCTATTATGTAACGTAGTTTACATAACTAAAGTAAACAAGCTCACGCAACAACCAATGCCATCTATATCTATGTTTATATTATGTAAACATCCTAATATGTTAAGTCTGTGTCCTAATATCATTTTTACCAAATACATTATCTATTTAACGTGCCATTTACAACGTTATTTCAAAACAGGCATTATACGTTAAACGTTTATATCAAAACCCTAATTATATGTAATGTTTACATATAAAATAAATGTACAAACTTCCAAGGAAAGTGTACAAGTAATCAATACACAACATTTGAAATATAATTTCCCTCCAAGTCAATGTACAACTCATTTAAGCTCAATGTACAAATCCATGAAGCACGAATTCAAACTAACTTATTTTCCCTCCAAATTCATTCTAATTTCTTACCACCACTTTAGAACACTAATCCAAACACTAAACCTTAATTCTAAACCCTAAACTATCCTTAATCCTAACCCTAATCTACGTCTTAAATACTAAAACCCTAACCCAAAACAAAAACCAACCGACACCCTTTTTCTTTCATTTTTAACCCATTTACAGCTAAGCTAGCTCCTTAACACCACCATGACCTCACCACCATGTCATCTAGCAGCCATATAACCACCTCCATCACCTCCTTGTAAGCTACTACCGCCACTTGCACTCCAAACACCCCCTCGTCATCCCTTTGTAAACCGAACCCCTCCACATCCTTCCACCACTCAAAGCTACACTCCTAGCCCTTCCTAATCACCTTATAGCCTTCCTTAGTCACTACCTATAAGCCCTTGGCCACTACTCCAAGTATTCTTAGGCACCAAGGGTGTTTTAAGCCCTATAAAAGCCGAAACACACACACTCTTTCAAAACACACCTCAAAATTCATCATACATACAAATGAAGTTCTAAACCAGACTAAGGAAGATCAATGAAGGAAGAACTCAGCAAATTTGAAGCCAAGTATCAAGAGAAGGAAGCCCATGAAGTCGTTTCTAGGCATACGAACCAAAAACCCCTGATTCGACCCATTTTAAGCTCAAGTAAGCTTATATCTTGTTCAATAAGCTCATTTTATGTTTTAAAACTTTAATAAGCTTCTTTATGATCCTATATAAACTCGTATTTAAGTCCTTGAACCACAATCCCATGCGTTTTAGTTTTCCTAAACCAAACGAACCCGTTTTGGATTTTCTAGTTCACAAGCTCTTTTCATAAGCTATAAGCTTGTAAACTCTACTTATTTTAGCTTAATCTAATAATCCATAAGCTTCAAAACTCTTTTGGATTTAAAAAATATCATTATTATGGTTTTTGGACTTGTTTTGCAAATAAATCCCATGCAAGGGGTATATATTGTAAATATTTTGAAATTATAACTAGAGGGACTAAAATGTAATATTCCTAAAGTTATAACTATGAAGGGCTGGTTTGCCAAGTTTTAAAGTCAAAGGTTTAAATTATATATACTTTATATATAAAGGACTAACTTTGTAAAAGTATATAAATCATGGGTATATATTGTCATTTTTGCATACTTAAAAATATAAAATATAATATTTTTATATAAATTATAAATATTATAAGACTCGATTTTATTAAAACCCGACACATTTATCGTTAATAATCATCGATCGACGCATTATAAATCAATTACGTTATATATTTAACGTAATTTATCATCGACTAGCTTTTATTGACTAGCTTTTGAAGAAACGTAAAATCTTATCGTATCACATTACTAGGGAATTTCATGTGAGGGGTTTCATTTGGGTATACGTTTTGACGAGTTTGCTGGATTTAGGATTTAAAAGTGTCGGGGCTCTCAATCGTTACTGATGACCTCTGAATATGATAGCTCGAACAGTGATTACAATATTTCCATAAATAATAAATCAAAGTAATATGTATGATTAAACATCATGAAGTTTTGAAACATAAACAACCAAACTAAGACTTGACATATTACCTCAGGTTGCGTGACGAGGTCGTTACTTTCATTCCATATACTTTTTCCATCAATCAGATTTTCCTGTTAAGGTGAGTTCATAGCCTCGCATTTTAAATATTTTGAAATATTTCATAAACCCGCGAGGGGGATACATGCTATAAACCATGAATGCAAGTGTTTTTCCAACTGTATGTTATCCTAATGCATTATTGCCTAAGTCCCTACTTTTGTCATTAAGACCCCACTATCATGAACCGTTAATTACTATTCGGAGTAAGGGCGAATGCTATAAATAGATCTATTTGGGACTGAAATCCCCCGTTGGTATACCTGTACTTTTGGTAACCAAACGCACTTCATTTGAATAAACTATGCGGGTGTTTGGCAAAGGCACCCGTTAGGGCAACTACTTGTGATTATTGATTATCTCAAGGCTTCAATGTCATGAGCTTAGGGCAATAATACTGTTTTCTATGATAATTGTATCTACATTCCAATTATTACTATTATGGGTGTATAACAACGTAATCCACTATTATTATGACTTGTATTCAAACTATTTATCATTAACCTATGAATTTCACTCAACCATTGTGTTGATCTTTTTAGCATGTTTATCTCAGGTAATTGAGCAACATATGGCACGGAGTGACACGGACTTGAAGATGGCTAAACTGTTATCATTCAAACTTTATGTTTCTAGATTTTAGGATCTCTCTTTTTGTAAAAACTCTGATGAATAAATGAATGATAACTAAATTTTCTAAAAACGTCTCTTTATGAGTCAATTTTGATGATATATGAACTTTGTACTATGATGTAATACCCCAGATTAGCTTCGGCTGCTATATTTGTTCAAAAGGGGAGTGTTATAGCTTGGTAGCAGAGCCACGGTTTTAAAGAATCAAGGTTGAAACCTATAACTTTAACTACTTTTCTTTTTCTATTCAAGAAAGTCCTCCGTGCCACTACATCTCCCGAATAGTATGTAAAGATACATAACTATTATACTATTATATAAATAACTTATGTTATTTACCGTTGGGTTGTTAACAGAGTGATGTCTTCTCCCAACCACCCTACTTCTAATATTGAGGATGCTTTTTCCTCTAACTTTCCAGACTATATCCCGGCTTCCCCGGACTATTCCCCAGCTTCACCAGGAAATACTTATTCTAGCTCTTCAAATAACTCATTTGTTTTTTTTTTCTTTTTTAGTTTGTTCCAATAGCTTCATACTCTTGCACTTTTTTCATGATGACCCTATATGAAGGTCATGCAAGCATTATTATGCTAAAGAATCACCTATTACACGCCAACTATTTGTACCCCATCTTTAAGGCTTATCACCAAGGTTTAATCCTCATAATTCTTTCTTCCTAAAGGAATTATGCTTACCTAGAAAACGAGGTCAATGACGATCATCTCTTCTACTTCTGCCCTACCTTAAGAATTTGAAATGGGAGAAAGCTCTCTTAAGACAAGTTTGGAACGTCACGAGGAACAAATTGAGGAAATTTTGAATCACCTAGATGAGATCTCTCTTGATCGCATTGAGCACATGGAAGACAAAATAGAAGGTCTTGGAAAAGGTCGGGTGATCATACAAAATATTTTGACAATCTAGAAACTGAACTCCAAAAGGCTCATACTCAAATTGCTAAACTTCAAAGAAAGAGCACATGGAAATATAGCCGATTGCTTCTGGGGGCTCGCTTCAGGATTGTAATTAGAATCAAAATCATCGAAGTATCCAGGTTTGTCACAAGCAGATAAGGAAAGTTATTCTGAATGCAATCTTGAACAAAAGAACAGCCAGGAAGGACCATCGGACTACTAGATTAGATACTAGTTATAGTTTTTGTTAGAACCTAGCCATGGGGTGTGTGGTATAAATAACAACACTTGTTAAATTTTGACTATGTATAGTACAAAGGCAAGTTGTTCATGATATAATATAATGGTGATCCCGTTATACTTCATTGCTTCATACTCATCCTATGCCTTATATTACATCTCCGTCTTCATCATTAGGATCTTCATTACCAGTTAAATTAACTAACTACCATCTCTAGACTATCCTTTTGAACTAATAAGTCTGTTGCTTGTTAGAATTCATATTAAATAAGTAACTATGATATCACTATTATGACAATGTTTATTTTTGAACTTTAAGCATTTTAAGGAAATACTTGTGATATCATTCTTATTATGTGTTGTTTTATGTTGATAGAATACCTCCCAAAAGGACATCAACATCTAAAGCACCAGCATGACTTAGGCTGCCCATCAGGAAACTAGTTGTGAAAGTGTGGGTTGGGGGGTGGGGGGGTGCTGCAGCTCTGGGAAGCATAAGCTACAACAATGGCAAGTACTAAACATCCCAATGGAACACCGGATCCTACTGAATTCCTAGTAGAAAGAAAGGGAAAAACTTTAAGAGTTTCATAAGTTGTCAACCTTTCTACTTTAATGGTACGGAATGAGCAGTTGGCCTCATTCGCTAATTTGAACGGACTGAATCAGTATTTTCTTGTAGCAACTGTGCTGAGGAAAACAAAGTAACCTTTGTTACTGGTACCCTGACTAATGACGCCTTATCCTGGTGAAAGCATATGCCCAACCTATTAGATAGAACAAGCTAACAAACTCACTGGACTAAGGGTCTCTTAGAAATAAGTATAGTCCTCGAACTTGAAGTCAGAAAAATAGAAGATGAATTTTTACAATCTGGACTGTAAATGGAAATGATTTTAAATTAGTTAGATGATTCATGGAATTAGCAGTCTTATGCCAAACATGGTACCAAATACCGAGAAACTCATGGAAGTTTTCATCGAAGGATTACCCAGAAGTATTAAAGGAAATGTTACCGCCTTAAAGCCTCAAACTTTAAAGGAAGTCATTACCATAACTCAGAGGTTGATGGATCAGGTAACAAAGCATAATTCTATGCACGGAAAATCTATGATAACAATGAAAGTTTGATGTATAGAAAGGAAACACCACTAACAGCAACACTGGACCCATATAATCGCTTCAAACAACTATTAAAACAACATAACAACCGCAACTATGATTACGACAACAGCAGAATAGAATGACAGGAAACCTTCAGGGCTTTGCTGCCACCCTAATGAAAAAACATAGGTATACTGGAAAGCCTTCCTTTGTGTAAGGAAATGCACTTTGCCCTCATACAGGGACCTTGCACTGTTATGTGTCTGGTCTTGCAACAGGGTAGGTCATCTGACCAGAAACTGCAGAATCATATGGACCCAGCATGGAAGCATTCAGCAACAGTATCAGGTAACTTGTCATGCATGTGAGGAAAGGCATTACTATTATCAGTGCTCAAAGACAAACAACAGTGCCCACAGAAGAGCATACTTGCTGAGGGACAAGAACGCTCATCGAGACCCAAACGTAGTCACAAGTACGTCCCTTCTAAACCAACATCTAGCTAGAGTATTATTAGATTTCAGAGCAGATAAAAGTTTTGTATCCATAACTCTTGCTTCTATACTTAATATCCTACCAATTACACTAGATACCACTTACGATATTGAAATGGCCAATGGAAACTTAGTAGGCACTAATATCGTTATCCAGGGTTGCACTCTGATTCTGTTAAATCAACCTTTCGAAATTGATCTTATGCCAATAAACTCGGTAGTTTCGATGTCCGACATTGGTATGGATGGTTATACAAGTATCTCATGCTAGAATTATTTGTGAAAAAAAGAGAAGTCGTCCACATCCAATTAATGGTGAAACTTTGATATCGAGGTGATCAAAGTAAAACCGGACTAAGTTCATATCTCATGTATAAAACCGAAGGTTATATATCCAGGGAGGATGTTAAGTTTTTATCGACAAGTTATGCGAACAACGTAAGCCTCAACGCCACCGAGACACCCATCACCCCCACAAACCACCCCTCTATATTCCCCCACGCCCACGATATCTGAATTCCCTAGAACCGTTTATTCTCGCCCCCCAGCATCTACCCCTCGGGCCCTTCCTCCCCGTTCCGCCACTACGCCCCCTCCTCCCCCCCCCAACAACCCCCTCATTCAGGAGCGGCACCTGTAGCCCGAGCACCTTATAGATTAGCTCCTTCAGAAATGCAGGAACTATCTAACCAACTTCAAGAGTTAGCAGACCGAGGTTTTATCTGACCAAGTACTTTGCCTTGGGGAGCTCCTGTCTTATTTGTTAAAAAGAAAAGACAAATCTTTCAACAATGGGTTTGGTTTACGGGAGTTGAATAAACTCATTGTAAAGAATCATTACCCATTACCCAGGATCGATGAATTATTCGACCAACTTTAAGGTTCGAGTGTTTACTTAAAAATCGACTTAAGATCAGGCTATCATCAACTGAGAGTAAGGGATGAAGATATTCCCAAGACTGCTTTCAGAACGAGGTACGGACACTATGAATTTCAAGTAATGCCATTTAGGTTAACTAATGCACCTGTTGTATTCATGGATCTCATGAACCGTGTGTGCAAACCATACTTGGATAAATTTATGATAGTGTTCATCGATGATATTCTTATCTACTCCCATAACAAAGAAAAACACGCAGATCACCTAAGAATAATCTTAGAATTATTCAAAGAGGAAAAACTGTATGCCAAGTTCTCCAAATTTGATTTTTGGATTAGTATTGTGCAATTTCTTGGGCACTTAATTGATAGTCAAGGACTTCATGTTGACCCCGCAAAGATTGAAGCAGTTAAGAATTAGGCATCTCCTACTACACCCACAGAAATACGTCAATTCTTAGGACTTGCCGGCTATTATCAAAGATTTATCAAGGATTTTTCAAAGATTGCAAAGTCTTTGACTGAATTAACCCATAAAAACAAGAAGTATATCTGGGGAAAAGACCAAGAGACAGCTTTTCAACTGCTTAAGCAGAAGCTTTGTGAAGCTCTAATATTAGCATTACCAGAAGGAAGCGACAATTTTGTTGTTTACTGTGATGCATCACTTTAAGGACTAGGAGCTGTATTAATGCAAAGGGAAAAGGTTATTGCATATGCATCCCGGGACAACTTAAATCCTCATCGAAGAACAACTACCACTCATGATCTCGAATTAGGAGCAGTTGTGTTCGCTCTTAAATTGGAGATACTTGTTATACAGGTACAATGTGTATGTGTTTCACTGGATCATAAAAGTCTTTAGAATTTCCTTGATCCAATGAGTTGACATGAGACAACGCCGTTGGTTAGAATTACTCGCAGATTACGATTGTGAGATTCGCTACCATCCTGGAAAGGCAAATGTTATGGCAGATGCCTTGAGCCGAAAGGAATGAATTAATCACTTCGAGGTAGTTCAGTAGTCATTACCTTCATCCAAATTACCATCACAAATCCTCAAGCCAAAATGAAGCACTTAAAGAGGAAACCTCAAGTGAGGAAATTTACGAGGAATGAACAAAGCATTTCAAATAAATCCTGATGGAACCCGATGTATTAAGAATCGAAGTTGGTTACCACTCTTCGGCGGTTTAAGAGACTTAATCATGCATGAGTCTCATAAATCAAAGTATTCCATTCACTCAGGTTTTGACAAGATGTATCAGGATCTAAAGAAACTCTATTAGTGGCCTAACATGAAGGCAATCATTGCTGAATATGTCGGCAAGTGTTTAACATGTTCTAGAGTTAAAGCTTAATGTCAGAGTCCATCCAGCTTACTAGTACAACTGGAGATTCCTATGTGGAAGTGGGAGAGAATAACGATGGATTTCGTCACAAAACTACCCAAAACCTCATACAGACATGACACAGACATGGACACAATCTGGATCATTATCGATCGCCTTACCATAATGCACTATATATCCCTTACCCAGAGGACAGATAGTATGGTAAACCCTAACAAGGTTGTACATCAAAGAGAATAGTTCTCCCTGGCATGGCATTGCCAATATCTATCATCTCAGATCGTGACAGTCATTTCACATCCAGATTCTGGCAATCATTACAAAGTGCTTTGGGTACTCAATTAGATATGAGTACGACATATCATCTCGAAACTGATGGGAAAAGTAAAAGAACCATCCAAACACTCGAAGATATGCTTCGAGCTTTGTTATAGATTTTGGAAAGGATGGGAAAGACACTTACCATTAGTGGAATTTTCTTACAATAGCAGTTGACATGCCAATATTAAGGCAGCACTATTTGAGGCACTTTATGGTCAAAAGTGCAGATTACCTGTTTACAAGACCGAAGTTGGAGATGTTCAACTCACAGGACCAAAAATAATTAATGAAACCACTGAAAAGATAGTGCAAATTCGACAACGCTTGCAAGCTGCAAGAGATTAGTAAAGAAGTTACGCCAGTGTAAGACGAAGACCTTTTAGAATTTCAGTTAGAGATCGTGTTATGTTAAAAGATCACCTCGAAAAGTGTCAAATTCGTTTGGAAAACGAGGAAAAGCTTTACCCTTGGTACATTGAATCCTTCAAAATCCTTTGAACGGATTGGGTCCAGTGGCATATAAACTTGTGCTTCCTAAAGAACTCAGAATGTCACAATACTTTCACATCTCCTAATCTAAAGGAATGCTTATTTACGTATCCTTGTCATTCCAATGAAGAAAACTTCGGGCTTGATGACAACTCAACTTTATGAAGAACTAGTGGAGTATATGTTGAGAAGTCAAGCACACTAAGACAAAGTGATATTCCTATAGTCATAAGTAACGCTGGAACTCTAAAAGAGGACCAGAATTTACGTGGGAACGCGAAGATTAAATTCGTGCCAAATATCCACATCTATTTTCCAACATCACTTCAAAGTCCAACTAAATCTCAGGATGAGATTTCTTTAAGGTTGGGGGACTATAAAAACTCAGTATTTTCATCAATGTAATATCCATCTATTAAATTAGATGCAATGTAACATCTATGTATACCACCTTTTTACAGGGAAATTTTTGCTTTATTCTATTATGTAACATAGTTTACATAAATAAAGTAAACGATTCACACAACAACCAATGCCATCTTTATCTATGTAAATATCCTAATATGTCAAGTCAATGTTCTAATATCATTTTTACCAGATACGTTATCCATTTAACACACTTTTCAAAACAAGCATTAAACGTTAACGTTTATATCAAAACCCTAATAAAATGAATGTGCAAGCCTTCAAGCATGTGTACAAGTATACATACCACAAAAATTTGAAATATAATTTCATCCAAGTAAATGTACTACACATTAAAGCTCAATGGTATAAGTCCATTAAAAACATTAGGATTCAAAACTTTGCCATTTTCCATCATTTCTTATTCTAGATTTTGTAACCCACCTCTTTAGCACTAGGGTACACACTAAGCACAACTTCTAAACCCTAAATAATCCTAAAAACCCTATCTAAATACCCTAACACTAAATGAAACCTAAACTAGTCTAAAAACCCTAATCGAAAACACTTAACCTAAAACTATAACCAAAACCAAAACCTTAATCTAAACCTAATTTAACACAAAACCTTACACCTAAACTTTTATTCTAAACCTAAACTATCCTAACCATATCCTAATTCGATTCATAGAACCAAAAACCCCTAACCAAGACAAACTAACCTGTCACAACTTATTTTCATTTTAAACCATTTTAAACAACCAAGACCTCAAGAATCCTCAAGCTTGCCTGACCATCACCATGACATCACCTTTACTCTCCTCCTTGCCTCCTTGCTTGCTACAATACTTGCTCATCAAGAAAAACACCACCTTGTCACCACCCTTAATAATCGAACCCATACGCTTTTTCACCTCTACTTAGCTACTCCATAGCCATCCCTAATAATCCTCTGCTTTTCCTAGGTAACTACTCTACCAACTGGCACCACACCAAGAAATACTTGGCACCCAAGGGTGTTCGACCCATATAATTAGCAAAACCCATCTTTCAACACACTCAAAATTCATCCTCCACACAAATGGTGTTCTAAACAAGACAAAGGAGATCATGTAAAGTCCTAAGATCAGATTTAAAGCATGAATCTAGAGGAGAAGCGTCTTCAAAGCCATTCCTAGGCGTACAAACCTAAATAAGCCCATTTTAACCCATATAAGCTCAAGTAAGCTCAAAATCTTGTTCAATAAGCTAATTTTCTGTTTTAAAACTTTAATAAGCTTCTTTATTTTCATATTAGCTTTGTTAAAAAGCTTTAAACCAAACCATTCGGTTTTGTTTTTTCTAAAACCAACACCCTCATCATGAAACCCTAAAAAAGCTAATTTTTGTAAAATCTATAAGCTATGCTATTAGGTGTTATTATCAGCTTCCTATTAAGCTTCATTAACCTTTTATAAGCTGTCAATAACTATCCTTAAGTTTAAACCCCATCGGTTGATATTTATAACAAACGACACCCATTTTACTGTTTTTAAGCTCATTAAGCCCTTTCCCTAAGCTATAAGTCATGAACTCTACTTATTTTAGCTTTTCTAATAAGCGTAAGCTGCCAAAACTCTTTTGGATTTCAAAAAATATCAAAATTACTGAATTTTTGGACTTGTTTTGCAAATCGAATCCATGCAAGCGGTATATATTGTAAATATTTTGAAATTATAACTAGATGGACTAAAAATGTAATATTCCTAAAATTATAACTTTGAGGGGCTATTTTGCCAAGTTGTAAAGTTAAAGGTCTAAATTATATATACTTTATATATAAAGGACTAAATTTGTAAAAATATAAAAATCAAGGGTATATATTGCCATTTTTGCATACTTAAAAATATAAAATATAATATTTTTATATAAATTATAAAAATATATATAAATATTATAAAACTCGATTTTATTAAAACCCGACATATTTATCGTTATTGATCATCGATCAACGCATTATAAAAACAACTACGTTATATACTTAACATAATTTATCATCGACTATCTTTTGAAGAAACGTAAAATTTATCGTTATCACATTACTATGGAATTGCAGTGAGAGTTTCATTTGGGTATACGTTTGACGAGTTTGCTGGATTTACGATTTAAAGTGTCCTGGCTCCTCAAACGTTTACTGCATGACCTCTGAATTATGATTGCCCGAACAGTGATACAATATTTCTATAAATTAATAAATCAAAGTAATATGTAGGATTACACATCATGAAGTTTTGAAACATAAACAATCAAACTAAGACTTGACATATTACCCCAGGTTGCGTGACGAGGCCGTTACTTTCATTTGATATACTTTCGCCATCATAGATTTCCTGTAAGTGAGTTCATAAAGCCTCGCATTTTAATTTTGAAATATTTCTTAAACCCGCGAGCGGGATACATTCTATAAACCATAATGCAGTGTTTTTTCCAACTGTATATATCCTGATGATTATTGCTAAGTCCCTACCAACTATATGAAACCGTTAAATTACTCTTCGGAGTAAAGTGGAACTGCTGTGAAGTGTATCTATTTGGGTCTGAACTCCCCCGTTGGCATACTTGTACTTTTGGTAACCAAACACACTTCATTTGAATATCTATGCGGGTGTTTGGCAAAGGCACCGGTTCGGGTAACTACTTATGATTATTGATTATCTCAAGGCTTCGGTGTCATGAGCTTAGGACAATAATACTGTTTTCTATGATAATTGTATCTACAATTCAATTATTACAATTATGGGTGTATAGCAACGTAACCTACTATTATGATGACTTGTATTCAAACTATTTATCATAAACCTATGAATTTCACTCAATCATTATGATGATCTTTTTAGCATATTTATCTTAGGTAATTGAGCAACATATGGCACGGAGTGGCACGAACTTGAAGATAGCTAAACTGTTATCATTCAAACTTTATGTTTCTAGATTTTGGGATCTCTCTTTTTGTAAAACTCTGATGAATAAATGAATGATAACTAAATTTTCAAAAAATGTCTCTTTATGAGTCATTTTCTATGATTATGACTGTTGTACTATGAAGTAATACCCCAGATTAGCTTTCGTTGCTATATTTGTCAAAATGGAGGTGTTATAGATTGGTATCAAGAGCCACGGTTATAGAGAACAAGGTTGAAACCTTAACTATAACTACTTTTCTTTTTCTATCCAAGAAAGTCCTTTGTGCCACTACATTTCCAGAATAGTATGTAAAGATACATAACTATAATACTATTATATAAATAACTTATGTTATTTACCGCTGGGTTGTTAACAGAGTGATGTCTTCTCCCAACCACCCTACTTCCAATATTGAGGATGTTTTTTCCTCTAACTTTCCAGACTATATCCCTGCTTCCCCGGACTATTCCCCAGCTTCACCAGGAAATACTTATTCTAGCTCTTCAAATAACTCATTTGGTTTAGTTCTAATAGCTTCACCAACTCTTTTACTTTTTCATGATGACCCCTATATGAAGGTCATGTAAGCATATTATGCTAAAGAATCACCTATTCCACCGCCAACTATTGTGCCTCCATCTCTAATCCTTAAGAATTGTTTCTTCCTGAGGAATTATTGCCACCTAAGAAACGAGGCCGTGAACGATCATCCTCCTCTACTTCTGTCCTACCTCAAGTATTTGAGATGGGAGAAAGCTCTCGTAAGACAAGTTTGGAACGTCACGAGGAACAAATTGAGGAAATTTTGAATCACCTAGATGAGCTCTCTCTTGACCACATTGAGCACATGGAAGACAAAATTGAAGATCTTAGAAAAGGTCGGGTGATCATATAACAAGATTTTGAAAATCTAGAAATTGAACTCCAAGAGGCTCGTACTCAAATTGCTAAACTTCAAAGAAAGCAAATGGGAAATAATAGCGAGATTGCTCTGGCTCGCTTCAGGATTGCTAATCTAGAACAAATCATCAAAGATATCCAGGTTCATCACCAAGCAGATAAGGAAAGTCTTCTGGATGCAATCTATGAATACAAGAATAGCCAGGAAGGACCATCGAACTACTAGATTAGATACTAGTTATAGTTTTTGTTAGAACCTAGCCACAGGATATGTGGCATAAATAACAACACTTGTCAAATTTTAACTGTGTACAGTACAAAGGCAAGTTGTTCATGATATAATATAATGGTAATCCTGTTATACTTCATTGTTTCATACTCATCCTATATTCTATATTATGATCTCTCATCTCCATCTTCATCATTATGATCTTCATTACCGGTT
Source organism: Tanacetum coccineum (assembly GCA_026074375.1). Classification (NCBI taxonomy): domain Eukaryota; kingdom Viridiplantae; phylum Streptophyta; class Magnoliopsida; order Asterales; family Asteraceae; genus Tanacetum; species Tanacetum coccineum. The sequence continues at coordinate 894 of BQNB010031733.1, read as the reverse complement.
AAGTTAACTAACTACCATCTCTAGACTATCCTTTAGATAAGTTTATCTTCACAAAGTTAGATATCATTATGAATCTTACCGTAATCCCTAGAAAATGAACTAATAAGTCTGATGCTTGTTAGAATTCATATCAAATAAGTATCTATGATATCAATGTTTATTTTTAAACTTTAAGCACTTTAAGGAAAGACTTGTGACATCATTCTTATTACGTGTTGTCTTGTGTTGATAGAATGCCTCCCAAAAGGACATCAACATCTGAAGCACCAGCCATGACTCAGGCTGCCATCAGGAAACTAGTTGCTGATAGTGTTGCCGCAGCTCTGGAAGCACAAGCTGTAACAATGGCAATAACTAACAATCCCAATAGAAACACCAGACCTACTGGAACTCCTATAGCAAGAAAGGGAAACTATAAAGAGTTCATAAGTTGTCAACCTTTCTACTTCAATGGCACGAAAGGAGCTGTTGGTCTCATTCGTTGGTTTGAATGAACTGGATCGGTATTTTCTTATAGCAACTGTGCTGAGGAGAACAATGTGACATTTGCTATTGGTACCCTGACTGATGACGCCTTATCCTGGTGGAATGCATACGCCCAACCTATTGGAATAGAACAAGCCAACAAGATCACCTAGACTGAATTGAAAAGGCTCTAGAAGAACCGATGTTCGCTGACTTTCTAAGGTCTAACCTTTCGCCCCCTACTAAAAAGGGGCAATTAGCTTTGCACCACTGGTAGACTACTTAAGATTCAATTCAAAAGGCCCTACTTAGTTTCGCAAGCCTTTATCATAAATAAGTATTGCTCTCGAACTGAAGTCAGGAAAATGGAAGATGAATTTTACAATCTGACTGTAAAAGGAAATGATCTTAAAACTTACGTTAGAAGAT
>BQNB010031732.1:0-53736 GCA_026074375.1 Tanacetum coccineum | reverse complement strand
GGGAATGGGTAGACGAGCTGGTAGAGGTTGTGGGAAGACTAGAGGTCGTTATGGTGATCAGGGTGATGGTAGAATTGATGGTCAAGGTGGCCAAGTAGGTGGTTAGGGTAGTGAGGTGAATGACGGTGTTGACGGAGTCCCCGACTTCTCCACCATCATTGCACATCAGTTGCGAAATTTACTTCCCACTATTGTAGCCCAAGTAGGCGACCAAGGTAGAGATCAAGGGAATGGTAGGAATCAAAACGGTGATGCCATCAATGACAACATCCGGGGTGATGTTAGGAATATCATTGAGAAAAATGACCGTAGGGGTTATACCTATAAGGAGTTCTTAGCTTGTAACCATAAGGAGTATGATGGGAAGGGAGGTGCTGTAGTTTACACATGTTGGATTGAAAAGATAGAGTCAGTTTAGGATATGAGTGGTTGTGGGGATAACCAAAAAGTGAAGTACATTACTGGTTCTTTTGTTGGCAAGGCTTTAACATGGTGGAATTCTCATATTTGCACATTAGGTTGAGAGGTTGCCATAGGTATGTCATGGGATAACTTTAAGGTATTGATGAAGGAAGAGTTTTGTCCTAGTAATGAGATGTAGAAGTTGGAAACTGAGTTATGGAAGCACGCCATGGTCGGGGCCGGCCATGCTGCGTATACTGATAGGTTCAATGAGTTGGCTAGTTTAGTTCCTCATTTAGTAACCCCATAAAATAGAAGGATTGAGAGGTATGTGTATGGCCTTGCTGGTGGCAGCAACGGAGCCATCAACCATTCAAAAGGCTGTGCAGATTGCTGGTACACTGACTGATGAAGCCCTTAGGAATGGGTCAGTCAAAAAGAACCCTAATAAGAGAGGAAATGAGGGAGAACCTATCAAAGATATGAATGTGAGAGATGACAACAAAAGGACTAGGACTGGAAATACTTTTGCTATAACCGCAAACCCTATTAGGGGAGGGTACATGGGTACGGCACCCAAGTGTACCACCTACAACTATCACCATTCACCTGAGACACCTTATCGTACTTGTTTCTACTGTAACCACCCATGACATTTTGCTAAGGATTGTAGAGTGGTGCCTAGGAATGTAAACCCTATCAATGCTAGGAAACCAATTTCTAGGACTTGTTACGAGTGTGGTAGTACCGATCATATCAAGGCAGCATGTCCTAGGTTGAATTAGGCTCAAAGGCCAGGGGGAAACCCTCAGAACCAAGTCGTGGCTGTTAATAGGGGTCAGGGTCGTGGAAACCAAGGGAACCAGGCAAGAGGTAGGGCATTCATGTTGGGAGCAGAGGAGGCTCGCCAGGACTCGAACATCGTGACAGGTACGTTTACTCTAAACGATCATTATGCCACTACCTTTTTTGACTCTGGTGCCGACTATAGTTTTGTCTCTACTACTTTCATACCTCTGTTAGGCATAGAACCCAGTGATTTAGGGTTTAGTTATGAAATTAAGATAGCTAGTGGGCAGCTAGTAAAAATCGATAAGGTCATTAAGGGATGCAAACTAGAAATAGAAGGTTACGTGTTTGATATAAATTTGATACCATTTGGAAGCGGGAGTTTCGATATGATCATAGGAATGGATTGGTTGTCTAACCATAAGGCTGAGATAATCTGTCACGAGAAGGTAGTTAGAATACCACTACCGGACGACAAAGTACTTAGAGTTATAGGAGAAAGACCGGACAAGAAAGTGAGACATCTAGTGAGTGATAAGGCCAAGGAATAAAAACAAGAAGAACTTGTTCTGGTGAAAGATTTTCCCGAGGTATTCCCGGATGATCTATCTGGATTGCCGCATGTTTAGGAAATCGAGTTTCGGATTGAGTTAGTCCCTGGAGCGATGCCGGTTGCAAAGTCTCCCTATCGTTTGGCACCTTCTGAATTGGAGGAGTTACCGGGTCAACTTAAGGAACTCCAGGACAAAGGTTTCATTCTACCAAGCTCATCGCCTTGGGGAACACCGGTATTATTTGTTAAGAAAAAAGGATGGATCCTTTAGGATGTGTATGAATTATAGAGAGCTGAACAAGTTGACCATTAAGAACCGTTATCCACTCCCTAGGATAGACAATCTGTTCGATCAACTTCAAGGATCATAGTACTTCTCTAAGATAGATCTTAAGTCCGGATACCACCATCTGAGAGTGCATGAGGATGACATTCCAAAGACTACATTTAGAAATCGTTATGGACATTTCGAGTTCACAGTAATGCCCTTTGGTTTGACTAAAGCACTAGAGGTATTTATGGATCTGATGAACCGAGTGTGTAGGTCGTATCTAGACAAGTTTTTGATAGTTGTAACACCCCCAAATTGGGTCGCAGCGGAATAAGGGTCCGGGGCGTGTTACTTCAAGATCAATAGCACAAGATATATAAGAACGACACAAAAAGTCGTTTAAAATGATACATTGGATTTAATTGAAAGACTTAATACAAAAGCATATAGCTTTACTTGTTCATTGTTGAATATTACAAAAGTTGACAATACATTCCCCTTCTTATGATGCACCTAAATCTTTAAGTGTGCAATCCAAAATGTAACCCAATGCATCCCTGGCAATCCAATGCCTTATTGATTCCTGGAAAACATTGCTTTTTAAAAACGTCAAAAAAAAAAAACAAAAATGTTGGTGAATTCATAGGTTTGATAAATCGTAATATGTAGGATCGCAAGACTAGATTACATTTACACTAAGCTCATGACACTGAAGCTCGACAGTCTTGTTCGCATAATATTGCTACTCAGCCCGTGATGATGTTCTAACCCGAAAAACATCCCTAAAATTCGACATGCTATAACGTTCGTTCTCGGTGATAGCAAGTCACCCCGTACGGGGAGTAACTACTCGAGGTCGTCTTCCCGAATTATGATTATTAAATAACATTCGCGCTCACATAATGTAATTCCCAACTACATCTATGCAATTGACAGTTCATGATAATGGGCTTAATTGGGTTATCGGTACTTAGGCAATCATGTAATCAATACTTGCGTCCAATTTGTAAAACAAAGCATGTTTCCACCCCAAATAATAGTAAATCAGTAAAACTTGTAAAAAGTGTGGGGCACTCACCATCCCCCCACACTCCCTAACAACAACCCTTTTTCTTTTTTATGTATTTTTCTTCTTGCTTTATATTTTATATTTATATTAACAGTTCCAATTCAATGAATTATTTTTTTGATATGAAATTATCATCATCAACTTATTATTATGAACTCACCTTGAGTTCGGCTAATACCAAAACATCGCAGTATAACTGACGTCAAGGTATAAAAGAGGAATGTAACCTAAATTATCATCAGGTAGTATAAGTACAGAGTACTTGAATTTAATCCTTATAGTTGTTTACTTCGTACTATCGTTCCCGGGCTATCTAAATTTTAAGAGTCATGACATGACGTCTTCGAGGAGTTTGGACTACATTTTAATCGTAAATCAACAACTCGGTCGATCGCCAATCGAAGAGGGAACATTATGAAACTCCCTAGTAATATAGTACTTTGGATAACCACATAATATTCTTTATAGCTCATATACAAATCTCATGGTTTGGTTAATATTGTGTTTAATAAGTTAAAAACGTTTATATTTACCGTTTTAGTAAAACTAGCATAACTTTTGCGTTTTAAGCCCGATTCTCGCGTTTCTTATGCCCATCTTTTCGTATTAAGGCGGGTTATCGATATTTGACATTTTCATAAATTTTGTCCCCTGATGAACAGTAACTTTTACTGTTCATAACAGACATGAGTTTTATAAAATTCGTATTTGTTGTCGTAAAACCCGTAAATGTCGTATTTTATTCGTTATAGCTCCGTTTTTAGTGATTCTTTCGAGGACGTTCTCGTAATTAAAAGTTATATCATATTTTTGATGTTTTTAAAGAACTGAAGTTGCTAGTTAATGAATTGTGTTTTTATAAAAATAGTTTTATAAAAGTATTTCACGTTGTAAGAATGTAATTAAACGGATCTTTTTTCGTTATAATCGGGTTTGTTGAGTTTTCTTATCATTTTGGAATCGTCATGAGATGTATTATTAGTATTTTATGCTCTACCTTCTGTATGAAACACGAAATAAAAACCTTTTTATTATCCAAGTGTATTGATTTATAAAAAGTTTGTTTTATTAACTTTTATAAACCCTAATTTATAACTAAACATGTTTATATTTATACAACATGTTATCATACTTATAGATCCATTATTTCATGATATATATATCCATATGACATAAGAATAAGTGTGTAAATTCATAAACATAAGTTGTTAACTTTTTACATATTTAAAAGTCCTTAAGTGGTATTTAGCCAATATAACATATAACACATTAAAAATAATGTTAATAAAAACGTAATAAAGGTATTTAGAAAAGACCTTAGGGATGATGTATGAGATGTGAAATGAATGCTAAACCTGTTGTTTTAGACCTCATAACAAAGCTTGCACTTAAGAATAAAAAACCCTGTTTTACTTAATAAAACCCTACCTTTCTTTTTCTCTGCGTATACTTGGAAATCGGTGATTCATTGGTTGGAAAATACCTTAGATGTCTTGGATAGATGTTTATAGAAGTGTATGGGTTGAATAAAATTTTATATGGATTGATTGAGGGGGGATGCCGTAGGCTTTCTTGGAGAGCAGAGAGGTGTTTTGTGAACTTTTTACCAAGTGTTTTAAGCATTATGATCTTCCTTAATAGAGACTACATGTATATATATGGTGTTAAGAACTAGTCAAAGGGACAAGGTGTTTATGGTGTTAGGTATGGCCTTAGTCGTTGGTCAAGTCAAAGGGACATGGTTTGGTGTAGGGCTTTAATGAAGTATGGTGGTGTGTTTTAAAATGAAACTAGTGAAGCACTTTGTCAAGCAAGTGAATTTTTCCCTATTTCTTTGAATCCATTGCCATAAATTCGGGCATAAGATGATGTTTGTGTGTAGATGAGTAACTTTCTTGATTGGTTATAAAAGTTTTTGATTGTGGTCTTGAGGTTCTTTTGTGTTCTTTGCGTTCGGTTGGTGGGTAGTTGGCATATTCCTTGGGGCGGTGGGTATTTGTGGTGGTTTTGATACAACATTTTCTCATCCTTTTTAACATGATGTAAGTAATAACACTACATGTACATAAGTGTGTAAAATGATCATTTCAAGTATAAACTTCATTTTTATGTATAAAACCTAAATGGTGATTTAAGCTAAATACAATAATCATGTGCATAAAAATGATAATTATAAAAACATAAAGAGTTTAAATGGACCTTATGAGGTATGATGATGATGATGTACAAGTACTAAACCCTTGTTTAGCCACAAAAACCAAGCTTGCACTTAATAAACCCTAGCTTTCCTTAACTAAACCCTAACTTTCTTTTACTTGAGAAATACTTGGAAATGGTGATTCAATGCTTGCAAATGCCTTAGTATACCTTATAATAGATGTATATAGAAGTGTATGGATTGTAGAAAATTTTGTATGGTTTTGTTAAAGGGGTGCTTGTTTGCCGTAGCATATAGGGAGGACAAAGGAGGTGATTTTGTTTGATTTTTGTTAAGTGTAAAGTGTGTAAGTGTTATACTCTTATGTATAGATGTAAGTATGGTGCAAGTAATGGGTCTAGGAGTCAAGGTAAGGTGCAAGTAATGGTTCTTAGTCTTAGGTATGGCCTCAAGAGTCAAAGGACAAAGTATGGTGTTGCTTACATGAAGTATGGTGTCTAATTTGACCAAGTTGCAAGTTGTTGTCATTTTTCATGTATATATTTGTATATGATGCAAGATTTTCGGCAAAAGTAAGATATACATGATATATTTATGTAATTTTTATGTATTGGGTATAAAAGTGGGTATTTGTTGAAGCGTAGGAAAGTTTTTGTGGTTCCGGGAGTGCCTAAACGCAATTTATCGCGAAACGTATACACTTTACGTATCCGATAAAAATAAAATGAACAAAGTTAATAATTATCCTCAAAATAATTATATAACCCTTGCTTGATGTAAACATTTAATTGTTTGATGCCCGTTTACATTGAACGCAAATTTTTGGCGTACGCGATTTAACCTAACGTTTACAATTTTAAGCAAATACGTACAATACTAAAAATAAATAGTACATTTATTGACGTCGTCAAAGACTTGAAAACACAGGGTGTTATAGACTTCCCCCGTTAAACGAGCCTTGTCCTCAAGGCTCACAATGCAGCACTTGACGACGGTGTGGTCTTGGTGAAGAGGTGTGGATATTTCTTCTTGAATTGGTCTTCACGCTCCCACGTGTACTCAGGACCTCTCTTGGAGTTCCATCGAACTTTGACCAATGGGATCCGACTTCTCTTCAACCGTTTAACTTCTCGGTCCACTATTTCTACCGGTTCCTCAACAAAATGAAGTTTGTCGTCCAAATTAAGTCCATCCAACGGAACGGCTAATGGTTCGTCGGCATGACACTTTTTCAGATTAGATACATGAAATGTATTATGGACTCTGCTCAATTCTTCTGGAAGTTCAAGCTTGTAAGCAACTTCTCCAACCCTTTCTATCACCTTAAAAGGTCCAACATACCTAGGGTTCAACTTCCCCCGTTTGCCAAAACGTACAACCCCTTTCCAAGGCGAGACCTTAAGCATGACCTTGTCCCCGACTTGGAATTCCATTGGTTTACGCTTCAAGTCAGCATAACTCTTCTGTCGGTCACGAGCAGCTTGCATCCTTTGCTTGATCTGAATGATTTTCTCAGTGGTTTCTTGGATCAGTTCTGGACCGAGTATTTGAGCTTCTCCAACTTCAGTCCAACAAACAGGTGAGCGACATTTCCGACCATAAAGTGCTTCAAATGGTGCGGCCTTGATGCTAGCGTGATAGCTATTGTTGTATGAAAACTCGACTAATGGCAAATGGTTAACCCAACCCTTTCCAAAGTCGATAGCACAAGCACGCAACATATCCTCGAGAGTTTGAATGGTCCTCTCGCTTTGCCCGTCGGTTTGCGGATGGTACGCAGTACTCATATCCAAGTTTGTACCCAAAGCACTCTGAAGTGACCTCCAGAAATTTGATGCGAATCTCGGGTCACGATCGCAAATGATTGAGACGGGTATCCCATGCCTCGTGACCACTTCCTTTAGGTACAATCTTGCAAGTTTATCCAAAGGATCGGTCTCTCTCATCGGTGTGAAGATCGCAGACTTAGTGAGTCGGTCAACGATCACCCAAATTGTGTCATAACCTTGAGACGTCTTAGGAAGCTTCGTGACAAAATCCATGGTGATGTTATCCCACTTCCATTCGGGTATCTTGGGTTGTACCAACAATCCTGACGGCCTTTGATGTTCGGCCTTGACCTTAGCACAGGTCAAGCACTTATTAACATAAGTGGCTATGTCGGCTTTCATGTTGGGCCACCAGTATAACTTCTTCATGTCTTGGTACATTTTGTCGGAACCCGGATGAATAGAGTATTTCGATTTATGGGATTCGTGCATGATCACAGTTCGTAAATCGCCATAACAAGGTAACCAACTCCTGCCATTGAGGCACAGGGTTCCATCCGCACGTGGTTCCAACTTTTGTTCTCTAATAGCTTCTGGAAATTTAGCATTTTCAACCAACATTCCCCCAACGTCTTCACTCTTAATGTTCTCGGGTTTTCGCGCTTCGGTCTGAGCATTTAAGATCTGTTTGGGAAGATCCAAACTAATAGTCATAACCAAGGCTCGAACTCTTAGCGGTGGTTCTCGTTCTTTCCTGCTTAAAGCGTCAGCAACTTTATCGCCCACTCAAACTTGACCTTCTTTTGAGTAAGCTTAGTCATTGGTTTGGCGATCTTCGAAAATCCTTCAATGAATCTTCGATAGTACTCATCAAGACCTAAAAATTGACGAATCCCCGTTGATGACTTAGGAGATGTCCAATCTTTAATGGATTCAATCTTGGCTGGATCCACATGAATTCCTTTACTATCGATCATATGACCGAGGAACAGTACTTTGGAAATCCAAAATTCACATTTGGAAAACTTGGCATACAACTCCTCCCTCTTAAGCAATTCTAAGATTTGCTTAAGGTGTTCTTCATGTTCTTGTTTGTTCTTCGAGTATATCAGAATATCGTCAATAAAGACAATCACGAATTTATCCAGATATGGTTTGCATACCCGATTCATAAGGTCCATGAATACGGCAGGTGCGTTTGTCAAACCAAACGGCATAACTTGAAATTCGTAATGGCCATAACGAGTTCTGAAGGCAGTCTTCGGAATGTCTTCTTTTCAAACCCTTAGTTGGTGATAACCTGACCTTAGGTCGATTTTCAAGTAGACACTCGACCCTTGAAGCTGATCGAATAAATCATCAATTCTGGGAAGTGGATAACGGTTCTTCACAGTTAGTTTGTTTAATTCCCGATAGTCAATGCACATCCGGAATGATCCATCCTTCTTCTTGACAAACAAGACCGGAGCTCCCCAGGGTGAGGAACTGGGTCTTAATAAGCCTTTGTCGGACAGCTCTTTCAGTTGCTCCGATAACTCTTTCCTTTCGGAAGGCGCCAATCGATAAGGTGCCCGTGCTATAGATGCAACACCGGGTACCAAATCAATTTGAAACTCCACTTGTCGAGTCGGAGGAAGACCCGGCAAGTCCTCAGGAAATACTTTGGGAAAGTCTTGAATTATTGGTACGCCCTTAAGTCGCTTCTTCTCCGACTTGTCTTTAACCTCCTTTGCAGTGACATGTGCCAAAAAGATAGGAAATCCTCTTTCCATGTACTTCTGCGTTTTAGTGCACGAAATGATGTTTAATCGTGTCACATTTCCCTGGTGACTTCCATCGCCGTGTATGATTAAGGTTTCGTTTCTCCAGGGGATGCGAACAATCTTCTCGGCACACACAATGACCGCTTGGTACTTCGCCAATCAATCCATACCGATTATAGCATCGAAACTACCAAGTTCTACAGGTATTAAGTTTATGTTGAATGGGTGATTTAGTAAATTCTCTAATGGCGAGCAAATTCGATAGGGAAATTGTCATAGGGCGACTAGTAATGTGTCTTGGCTTCTCGGCTTAGGATTTGGTATAAGATGATGCCAACTTTATAGTAAGACGGAGTGAAGGCCTGCTTAGTATGATTATGGTTACTTATACGATTTCCAATAAGTAAACACATTCTATGAATAACGCCACAAAACATGAATATAAGTAGAAAATTATTTCTTAACAAGAGGTTTTTAGAGTGACTACTCTCAGCACGGCATGGTACCTTCCTGAATTATACATAGTTGATCAGGCCATGTATAATTGAGGACTAACGATGCATTGCTCATTTTCGTCAAAATAGCGTTATAATTTTTATGATATTCGTGAGAGTAGTTTGTAAGAGTAAATAAGGAACCTAAGTTAATATTGACGAAATTCCCCTAATACAATAATTTGATAGCTAAATTGAAATCATTCGTACAACTGAAATTTTTAGGGAAATACAACGAGAACTCCTAAGGAGATAAAGTCTAAGATAGTTTCAACTTAGGATTTATTAGGAAGAGCAAGACAACTTTCTCTTTTAAGCTTTTATCTCATCTTTAATGTTGTTAGGGTCTTGATCGGTTTCCCCTTCTCTTAAGGCATGCACCGCTCCACGTGCTCCAGCACCTCTAGTTTGGTTTTCATGGTTTCGGTTCTTTCGCTCTGGGCAATCACTCCTGCAGTGCCCTTGATTCCCACATTCATAGCAATAGCCTCGATAGTATTTGCTACTCGCTGGGCTACAACTCGCTCAATTTACTCAACACTCATCCCTTGATTAACAGTTGTCATCATTTCTTAAAAATCACAGGGAGCAAAATGTATATGAAGTTTCATCCACAGGAAAAATCATGACACTCCGTGATCCCAACAAGTAGGTAAGGTGAGACCACGTTATGCAGAGATATAAGATAACAGCAACCATGGCGTAAATAAATCCCCCTCGTACAGTAGCATGATCATAACCAACAGCGTAGGTTAATACTTAATACATCGTTTACATGAGTAAAAGAGTACAAGCTTTTTATTAACACTACCAACCGAGTATTACTCAAGTTTAGTGGAATATAATACAAAACAAGCTACACTGACAAATCTATTTGTCTATAGGCCAGGGTGCCTCTCAAGATTCTAGATGCTAGACTCTTATGTTATCTTTGAGTGACTTATCATTCTCTGGTGGTGGTAACAGTGAAGGTAGTGCAGCAGCAAACTCGGTAATGCATGTCTCAGCAGATGGTGATTGTGGAGTATGGCGTTAAATAGACATCCGTACTGCACGGGATTTGGTCTTAAAAGACAAGATGATATGGTGTGGAGAGGTGGTGTGGTGTAGAAGCAGACTCATCAGTCTCAAATGCCTCTGTATCCTCAGCTTGAGGGGACAAGATCATCTGTAGGTACAGCAGAAGGGTCAGCCGAAGCTAGGTGCTCCTCCTCCTCCTCGTCCTCCTCATCCTTCTCAACATCATCATCATCGTTGTCATCATCAGATGACTCATTATCATAATTGTCTCATCCATCGGCAGGATGGTCAGCAGGATCCTCGCAGGGTCCTCCCTTATCCTCTTCCGGTTTTGTGTCTGGCAATGTAGCCTGGTGATAGGGCTGTAGGTGAGGCATCAGCAGATAGAGGCTGATCCTTCATTAGTTCCTCTAGCTCCTCATCAGAAGCTCAATGGAATCTCCATGGCTCGGAATTAATATAAACAGACGTGTAGGAAATCGTCTATAATGAAAACATAACCGCTTGCAGCGAGCAAAACTTAACTTATATAAATATATTATATAAGGCTGGTATGGTAAATACGAGTATGCACTTATGGCATAAATGAATGATGGTAGGTTCATATTCGATGTTAATGTTTAGGTAGCGCTTTAGGACTACGAGTTATCGTTATACCTTGCCCCTAAGAAATTTGCCCCTATTTATATAATTAACTTTATATAAATTATTGCAGAGGTTGCTGCGAAAGAATCAAACTCATCTTTGTATATATTCAATATACCCTCATAGTTAATATACGTACTTTAATATAAACACGTATATCATTATGATGATCTTGTCTCCACTAAGCAATCAACTAGTGTGTCATGTATGCATCTAGTACTAAACTAAACTCATGCAAACAACTAGTGTGTGTCCCATAAAAACCCTTTTTATGAATGCAATGTTTGAAAATGGTTATAGTCCAGCAAAAATATTTTGACCTGGTTCTCTATAACCTTGGCTCTTGATACCAATCTGTAACACCCCCAAATTGGGTCGCAGCGGAATAAGGGTCCGGGGCGTGTTACTTCAAGATCAATAGCACAAGATATATAAGAACGACACAAAAAAAGTCAATTTTGAAATGCTACATTGGATTTAATTGAAAGACTTAATACAAAAGATATAGCTTTACTGTTTTATGTTGAATATTACAAAAGTTGACAAATACATTCCCAAAATTGATTGCACCTAAAATCTTTTGGTGCAATCCAAAATGTATACCAATGCATCCCTGCATCCCATGCCTATTGATCTCCTGAAAACATTGCTTAATCGTCAACAAAATGTTGGTGATTCATCGTTTGATAAAATCGTTATATGTGAGGATCGCAGACTAGATTACATTTGACATAGCTCATGACACTGAAGCTCGACAGTCTTGTTCGCATAATATTGCTACTCAGCCCGTGATGATGTTCTAACCCGAAAAACATCCCTAAAATTCGACATGCTATAACGTTCGTTCTCGGTGATAGCAAGTCACCCGAACGGGGAGGTCGTTTCCCGAATAGATCTATTAAATAACATTCGCGCTCACATAATGTCATCCCAACTACATCTATGCAATTGACTGTTCTATGATAATGGGCTTAATTGGGGTATCGGTACTTAGGCATTCTATGTATTCAATACTTGCGTCATTGTAAAACAAAGCTGTTTCCACCCCAAAAATACTAGTAAAATCAGTAAAACTTGTAAAAAGTGTGGGATATACTCACCTTGAGTTAGGATAATCCCAAATATAGCAGATATTGCGTCCCGTAAAAGATCGATGCAACTAAATTATCATAGGTCATATAAGTACCGGAGTACTTTAATCTAATCTTAGGTTGTTACATAAACTATACTATCGTTCGGGCTATCAAATTATAAGATGGTCATGTCATGGACGCGTTCGAGGAGGTTAGGGGACAATTTAAATTCGTAATCAACAACTCGTCGATTCGCCATCCGTAAGAGGCCTCATTATGAAACTCCCTAGTAATATAGTTACTTTGATAACCACATAATCTTTCGTATATAGCTAATCACCACTAATGGTTTTGGTAAAATTGTGTTTAATAAGTTTAAAACGTTAATTATTTCCGTTTTAGTAAAATCAGCATAACTTTTGCGTTTTAAGCCCGATTCTCGCGTTTCTTATGCCCATCTTTTCGTATTAAGGCGGGTTATCGATATTTGACATTTTCATAATTTTTGTCCCCTGATGAACAGTAACTTTTACTGTTCATAACAGACATGAGTTTTATAAAATTCGTATTTGTTGTCGTAAAACCCGTAAATGTCGTATTTTATTCGTTATAGCTCCGTTTTTAGTGAATTCTTTTCAGGAACGTTTGGTATTTAAAAGTTATATCATATTTTTGATGTTTTAAAAACTGAAGTTGCTGTAATGAATAGTGTTTTTATAAAAATTGTTTTATAAAAGTATTTCTCGTCGTAAACTCGTAATTAACGTATCTTTTTCGTTATAAATCGGTTTTTCGAGTTTCTTATCATTTTGGAATCGTCATGAGATGTATTATTAGTATTTTATGCTCTACCTACTGTATGAAACACGAAATAAAAACCCTTTTATTATCCAAGTGTATTGATTTATAAAAAGTTTGTTTTATTAACTTTTATAAACCCTAATTTATAATAAATCATCGCTTTATATTTATACAAATGTTATCATACTTTTAGATCATTATTTCATGATCTTATATCCTATGAATAAGTATAAGTGTGTAAATTCATAAACATAAGTGTTAACTCTTTTTACATATTTAAAAGTCCTTAGTGGTGATTTAGCCATATATAACATATAACACATAAAATAATGATAATAAAAAGTATAAAGGAATTTAGAAGACCTTAGGGATGATGTATGAGATGAGAAATGAATGCTAAACCCGTGTTTAGACTCAAAACCCAAGCTTGCACTTAAGAAAACCCTTGTTTACTTAATAAAAACCCTAACTTTCTTTTTCTTGCGTAATACTTGGAAATGGTGATTCAATGGATGAAAACACCTTAGAATGTCTTAGGATAGATGTGTATAGAAGTGTATGGGTTGAATAAAATTTTGTATGGATTATGTAGAGTGCTGCTGATTCCCGTGAGCTATATAGAAAAAGGGAGGTTTTGTTTGATTTTCACTAAGTGTTAAAGCATGAATGATCTTTCTTACTAGAGATACATGTATATATATGGCAAGACCTAGTCAAGGAGACAAGGTATGGTTCAAGTGATGGGTCTTGGTCTTAGGTATGGTCTCATGAGTCAAAGAGACAAGTATGGTGTGCATTAAAGAGGTAAGGTGTAGATTAATGAAGTATGGTGTTGTTTTGACCAAATGGAAGAGTTTCTTGTATTTCTTTGTACCATTGACCATAAATTCGGCATATAAGAGATATATATGATATATTTGAGTAAACTTTATGTATTGGGTATAAAAGTGGGTATTTGTTGAAGCGTAGAAAAGTTTTTGTGGTTCCGGGAGTGCCTAAACGCAATTTATCGCGAAACGTATACACTTTACGTATCCGATAAAAATAAAATGAACAAAGTTAATAATTATCCTCAAAATAATTATATAACCCTTGCTTGATGTAAACATTTAATTGTCCGATGCCCGTTTACAATGAACGTTAATTTTTAGCTTACGCGATTTAAACTTAATTCATGAAATTACAAGCAAACGCGTACAATACTAAAATAAATAGCATAGTTATCGACGTCGTCAAAGACTTGAAAACACAGGGTGTTATATGGACAGCCATGGGGTGTGTTTGGTTGTTGATAACAGCTTTGGGTGCGTTTGGTACAACCATAGAGGCGTTTGGTTTAAGTAGAATAAACACCAAGGGTGTGTTTGGTTGGTTTAACCGCACAAAGGGTACGTTTGGTATTATATAAGTGGACAATAAAATTTAAAAGATTTCATATATAAATATATATATTAAACCGGATCTAAATGTGGTATTGGTTAAATAAATATTTTATTTATTATTTCCGTTTTTGTGTTTATAATAACTGCTAAAAGATGTGTTTGGGTTTGCAACATGGATTGATTCAATTGAAGGAAAATGGTTAATTTTTGTTAACATGGAAAACGTTAAATAAATGAATAGGTCATGTCGAGATTTTTTTTATAAATGTCACTTGAGCAACTTTTACAAAACTACTTTATTTATTATCTTGAATTGTCTTAAAAATTATTAAATCATGTTGACCCGATAATCAAGCGTAAGCTATAATTTTAGAGATTTCATTTATTTAGTCCACAACCTTATAACGTGCGTTTATTTTAATAAATGAACTTTCTATTAAATCATTTGGGGATATCCAGGCGCGTGTCAAATTATTTAGTGTCATTTATTTTATCACTTTTCTTATATAATACTGGGAAGATATTATATAATTAGACCATTTTATTTTAATTGTCACATTTTAAATATAACGCAGGTCGTGTACTAAATACACTTTAAGTTATTCTTTTGGGTATGTATCTTGTTATATAATTCATGATGTGAATTATGCACTTGGTTATTTTTCATTATGTAATATATAAGGAATATATTACACACTTTGCTTTTACTTTTAATTTATTTACTTAACCAACCACCAAACTATTACAACATCAAATCTAAATCTTTTATCAACGTGTCACGTTGATGTACTCGTTCATCGGAAAAGAATCCAAATACATTATCCTAGGCTAGTGGGACTTAGCCATTAAGATAAACCGCAACTTCTTGGTCGAGCCGTTTCAGTTTCCGTTTCGTCTTGTACTTAATGTGTACATTCCCGCCAATCATTCTTCATCATCGATGTGAGTTTATAGCCCCTCTTTCACTTGTTTTACATTTACTTTACAAATCTCGGGGGAGAATACATGCTCAATACAACTTATTTACATGTTCGTTTACAAAATCTTATTACTTACTATAGCTACCACACTTGGTTGAATTACTTGATTTTGCATTCATTGCAACCACAATTACATGGTTGATTACTGGACTTGGTTTCATACTTTTGTTACATCTTATTTGTCTATGAGATTACGAAATTGTTTACATGCTAATTAACAAATTCAATTACTTGATTTATTTCGTACTCTTTTTACTTATGGATTTAAGTATCAAAGCTATTTAACGAATACCAATGGTAAAATTTTTATGGGATACAAGTGTTTTCGGTTTTCCATCTCCTGTTTACATGTGGCCTAAGTAACATAAACCACCATTACCCATTATCATGAACT
Organism: Tanacetum coccineum; assembly: GCA_026074375.1. Lineage (NCBI taxonomy): Eukaryota > Viridiplantae > Streptophyta > Magnoliopsida > Asterales > Asteraceae > Tanacetum > Tanacetum coccineum. The sequence goes on along the minus strand of BQNB010031732.1, from coordinate 38,173 downwards.
GTTAAAATTCTGACCAGAGGACGGTTGAGAAGCGGCGAGTGTATAATTGATCTAATTTGGATTGACATCCTTTCGGGTGAGTGCTTCACCTAGTTTCGATAGTCCTGAAACATAAAGCATACATGTTCGGGAACAATTTAGATGATACGGGTTTTGAATATCTACACGGGCCTTTATTTGCATTAAAATTGCATAACATAGAATGTCGAGCCTTCAGTGTCATGAGCTTAAGTCGCATCAGTAGATGTTATTTATGTGGTAATTGTATTGTTATAGTTGACTCATACATTTTGGAAAATCATGATTCATGTCCTATACTTATTGAACATTACTAATTTCTGAACACTTTTCATTATATTGCGGCGAAGCAATAAACACTAAACTCTTTTGGTTCTACATTTACTCTTACATTTTTGGCTATTATTATAAAAATTGAAATAATCGTACATACTTTATAAATCTTTGGATTCCAACATTTACATTTATACTTACAAAACTCTATGAACTCACCAACCTTAATGTTGACACTTTTAAGCATGTTTTCCTCTGGTGAATTAGATGCTTGGCTTACTTGATGTGCAATGGAGTCTAAAATTGACAAGATTTCATTTATGGATTTCTACTTACATACAAATGATCAAATATCGTTGGATTATTTTCAAGTTTTTCATTGTGATGCAATTATGGGACAAATGTTATATCAATTTCAAAGAAATCAACGAGATTACTTTTCAAATGACACATTTAGAGGTCGTTCTCTTGTATCTTGTGCTATTGTATTATGAAGTAACTCCCCCAGACATATTTCCGCTGTGACACATTTTTAGGGGTGTTACATCTAAAATGTAACATTTTGAAAAGTATAAAAATGTATTCAAAACCTTACCAGACATAACTTTAATTAACGCTTGACGTGTTTAACATTTCCAGATATTGAATAAAACACTTAAAACTGATTATATCGTATCACAATACTAGGAAGCTTCATATTAAGAGGTTTCATCTTGGTATTACGTGCTGACTAAGTTATTGGGTTTACGATTTAAAGCGCCCTAGCTCCTCAAACGTTTACTAAATGACTTCTAAATTATGATGGCCCGAACGGTGATACAATAATTTCAAACTCTTCAATCAAACTCATAACTCTTAAAACTAAAGTTCTAGAGTACAATCTTCTTAAGACTTGACATATTTACTCAGGTTGCGTGACGTGGCTGTTTATTATCATTTTGCTATATCAACCTTCCCCAGTTAAGATTGTGATAAGGCCGTCAGCTTTCATTATGGAATATTTATTACAACTACCTATCAGGTGAAGTTCATAACCTCGCCTTTACTTATTTACATGTTTTATAAACCCGCGAGGGGGATACATGCTTGTTACAAACTATATTACATACTCATTTATCTTATAACAATGTGATTGCTTTTCAAAGACATAGTGAGTTCATAGCCTCACTTTTTAATCGCTTTAATGTTTCATAAACCCGTGAGGGGGATACATGCTGTAAATTACAAATACAAGTGCTTTTCCAGACTATATGCTAATCTGATATACCATTACAATTAATGTCTAAGTTACTTTATGCCAAAAGTCCCTCATTATCATGGACCTATCGGGATTGACGAATCTTGTTTGTGTTAGCCGGATAGGTAACCAAACACACTATATTTGAATTTCATAGGTATATGGCAATTACCTACACTGAGGGCCATTATCTCTATATATATATATATATATATCACATCATTTTGGGTATATATATACACTAGTCAGTTTGTGTGCCATGAGCTTAGACCAGACAAGGAACATGACCAATCAGACCAAACAGACCAAATAAGAAAATAACGCAGTAATACACTGTTACTATGATAATTGCTTCGTTTGCAATTTTAAAATAAGGGTATATAATAACGTGACCCAAGATCATAACAATACCATTTTTCATAATAAATTGTGTTTATACAATTATTACACTATGACTTGTATTCAAACTGTTTATCAAACCTATTGATATTTCACTAACTTTGGTGTTTACTTTTAGCATGTTTTTTTTTTAACCGCAGGTGATTGGGCAATATACGACAAGAGTGCATGAACTAGAAGATGGCTGAAAAACTTGTTATCATTCACCCTTGTATTAACTAGATTTTGGGACCTGCCTTTGTAAAACTCTGATTTTAAATGAATGATAACGTATCTTTTGAACAACATCTCTTTTAAGTCATTTTCTATGATTATGACTGTTGTACTATGAAGTAATGCCCCAGATTAGCTTCCGCTGCTATATTGTAAAAATGGGGGTGTTACAGATTGGTATCAGCGCCATGGTTATAGAGAACAAGGTCAAAACCTTAACTATAACCACATTTCTTTTCTAGCCATCAAAGTCCTCCGTCCCACTACATTCCGGATGAGTATGTAAAGATACATATCTATTATACTATTACATAAATAACTTATGTTATTTATAATTGGGTTGTTATCAGAACGGTGTCTTCTCCCAACCGCTCTACTTCCGATATTGAGGATGCTTTTTCCTCTATGAATATTCTTAACTATACTTCAGTCTCATCGGATTATTTCCTAGCTTCATCAGAAAGCAGTTCTTTTAACTCTTCGGAAAACTCTAATGATAATATGATCCAACCAGTATTCTCACCTTTCTACAATAATCCTTGTTTGAAGGACGTACAAGCATTTTATGCTAAGGAATTACCTATTTCATCACCAGATCCTATTACTCCACCAGCTATTTTGACTCCATCTCTGGTATTACCACCATCATTACTATTTGATCCTCGATATTTCTTTGTTCCTAAAGAACTATTACCACCTAAGAAGCGAATCTATTCCCCATATTCTTCCTCAACTACATTACCTAATCCATCTCGAAATCAAACCTGTGATTTGATATCACCATCTTCCTCAGTTTATACTCCTACCCTACTTTAGATATTTGAAATAGGAAAAAGTTCAGTTAAGATACATCTGAAACATCATGAGGAACAGATCGAAGATATTTTGAATTACTTAGATGAACTCTCTTTTCACCGTATTGAGAAAATGGAAGAAGGACATCACACAAAGGAATAGTAACGAACTAAAGATTAAAATTGAGAGAGTCCGTTCTCAGATTATCAAACTTCAAAAGAAGCAGTTAGGGCAAAAGGATAAGATTGGCTTTGCTCACTATAGAATTTCCGATCTTAAACAAATCATTGAGAAAATCAGATCATTACATAACGGGATCAGGAAGAATCTTTAGGATGTATCTACCGGATCAAAATCTCATGTATCTAGCTTAGTTATAACTTTATCCTAGCCACGGGATGTGTGGTATAAATAAAAACGCTTGTCAAATCTTGGACTTTGTACAGTAAGAGGCATAGTTATTTATATAGGCAATCTGTTTCGTTATATGACTTGTTTCCAACTTATCTCTCTTACTTCATAATCTCCATCATTGCATCATTATCTCCGTCTTCATGAATCATACCATAACCCCTAAGTGCTTAAAATTCAAAAATAAGCATTTCTCTTTAAGCATTTTAAGCATCACATTTTCTTTTAAGTATTACCTTCCAAAACTTGTGATGTCATTCTTACTACGCATTATCTTGTGTTGATAGAATGCCTCCCAAAAGGACGTCAACATCTGAAACACCGGCCATAACCTTAGCTGCCATACAGCAACTAATTAATGATGGCATTTCCTCAGCTCTAAAGCACAGCTGGCATAATGGCAAAGTGATAAATAAATCCAAAAGAACACCGGACCTACTGGAACTCCTGTAGCAAAAATGGGAAACTATAAAGAGTTCGTTAGCTGTCAACCTTTCTACTTCAATGGTACGAAAGGAGCAGTTGACCTCATTCGCTGGTTTGAGCGTACTGAATTGGTATTTTCTCGTAGCAACTGTGCTGAGGAAAACAAAGTGGCATTTGCTACCGGTACTTTAACCGATGATGCCCTGTCCTGGTGGAATTCATACGCCTAACCCATCAGAATAGAACAAGCCAATAGGATCACATGGACCGAATTAAAAAGGCTCTTAACCAATAAGTATTGCCCTCGAACTGAAGTCAAGAAAATGGAAGATGAATTTTACAACTTGGTTATGAAAGGAAATGATCTTAAGACTTACATCAGAAAATGTAGGAAATAGCATCTTCCTTGCCAACATGGTACCAACACGCCCTACAGAACACCTACTATGGGCTACAGTATGTCATCAATGGGTATACCTAGAAAGTATTGAAGGTGAAAAATGTTACTGCCTGTCAAGCCTCTAACTGTGTTGGAGGATAAGCATCAACATAGCCCAAAGGTTAATGGATCAGATAATAAAGCATGATTCGTATACTGAAGAGTGAGCCATGATCGTAACGAAGTGCTTGAGGATAAGGGAAATATCATCATGCAAAAACTATCGAAGATAGAGTATAAGCGCAATAAAAACCCGTAACAATGATCACCAGTCTCTTGCAGCAGAACAGAAGGAAGAAGTACTCTTCAAGACTTTATGTACTACAATGTCATAAGGGGGGTATACTTGGAATATCGTCCCTTGTGTGAAAGATGCACCCTACATCACATAGGACCCTGCACTGTCAAGTGTCGGACTTGCAATAGAATAGGTCATCTGACCAAGAATTGCAGAAACAAAAGACCAGCCACTAGAAACAACCTACAATCAGTATCCATAACTTGTAATGTCTGTGGAGAGAAAGGACATTATGCAAATCAGTGCTCAAAAGCAAACAACAAGGCCACAAGAAAGCATACTTAGAGACAAGCTTGCTTTTATTCACTTTAGGATTTCTACCCTAGAAACAACTCTCGAGGATATTCAAGTTCATCAGAATCTTCTTCAATCTGAAAACTTCAATCATCAAGCCACAATCCTTGTCGTTTGTTACTTTTATCTAGAATTATACTACGAGATATGTAGCATAAGTATCAACTCTTTTTAGAGTTTCATATGGAAAGCTATCCATGAAATAATAAAGTGATGATTCCGTTACATCTTGTTATATGATGATATCAAAACTCGACATTATTTGTCAATTCCATCGATTCTATTATGTTCAAACTCTGAATACTCTCCTCATACCTTTGCAACATAAATTATCATCCTCGATTATATGGGCGTTGTTGGGAATTATATTTTCAGTTGATAAGACAAAACACGAATGAAACAAGATGGAAACATGAAGGACCAAAGTTGTAGTCAAAGAATACTACAAAAGATAAGAATTGAAAGATTTAGTCAAAGATAATGATTGAATAATTGGTCAAAGATAATGATTTGGTCAAAGATAATAATTTGGTCAAAGAATACTAATTGATTGGTCAAAGATAATAATTTGGTCAAAGAATACTAATTGATTTTATCATTATTATCATTATTAGTTTCCATGTAAACCTTGACTCCTTATACTATAAAAGGAGGTTTAAGGTATGTAGTTTATGCATCCATCATAGTTAGATCTCTCCCAGAGGTCTAATTATTAGTTTATGTACATAGTTATTAGTTTGTTTACAAACGTGTTATAGTAGTTATATGATTAGTTGCCTCAAGGATCATAGGATCCCATGTTACGTTAGTACAGTGTAAATTAAATTGAGGCATGAATCGTTCGGTTAAAACCTTGTTTATCCAATCAATTACTGTTCTTTATGATTTCCCTATGCTTATTAATGTTGATTGTAAAACTAATCCTAGATGGGCTAAATGATTCTCAACATGTGGTATCAGAGTGGGTTGCTCTTGATATTTGGCTATCTACAAGGGTTAATATATTACTTTAGTTTTCACGGTTATATTTGGATCTCGGATGGAACTGTTATTCACAACAGTTTATTCTTATTGATTTATGGCTCATTTTGGATTTATTGAAGAGGTGATTACGAAGAAAATACGTAAAAAAATTAACGAAAACTTAAAAAAAATAGACCTAAACGTAAAAAACTGACGACAACGTAAAAAAACTAGCGAAAACGTAAAAAAACAGATGCAAATGTAAAAAACTGATGTAAACGTAAAAAACATACGAAAACGTAAAAAAATTAGATGAAAACGTAAAAACTGACGCAAACGTAAAAAAACTAACGCAAACGTAAAAAACACTGACGTAAACTTGAAAAAACTAATGAAAACGTAAAAAACTGGCAAAAACGTAAATTAACTGACGAAAACGTAAAAAACAGACAAAAACGTAAAAATACTGACGAAAACGTAAAAAAACTGACGATAACGTAAAAAAACAGACGAAAACGTAAAATAACTGACGAAAACGTAAAAAATAGACGAAAACGTAAAAAATTGACGCAAATGTAAAAAAATTGACGCAATCGTAAAAAAACTGACGTAAACCTAAACCAAACTAAAGAAAACGTAAAATAAAACTGACAAAAACGTAAAAAAACTGACGAAAACGTAAAAATAACAAAAACATATAAAACTGACGAAAACGTAAAATAACTGACGAAAACGTAAAATAACTGACCAAAACGTAAAAAAACAGACGAAAACGTAAAAAGCACTAGTAAAAAGATAAAGAAACAAGAATGAAAAAATTACTTCAAGAGAGAAAAAAACAAATGGTCTTCTTTGCAAATGCCACTACTTTTCCCGAATAGTATGTAAAAATACATAACTACAATACTATTATATAAATAACCTATGTTATTCATTACTGGGTTGTTACAGTCATGTCTTCATCCCCTCACTCTACTATCATCTCTTCTGATTCCGATATTAATGATGCTATTCCACCACCCCAAGTTATTATTGCTCTACCAGCTGTTTTACCATCATCTCTAGTATTATCACTATCACCAATGTTTGATTCTTGAGATTCCTTTCCTTCCAAGGAAATCCACCACCTAAAGACACTGAGACTCTTGTTGGATCACCTATTCCAATATCTTCATCTTCATCAGTAGGATCTTCATCACCAGTTAGGTCAACTACATCACCACCAGACTATCTCTTTGATGAGTCTATCTTCGCGGAGTTAGATAATTCACTATGGATCATATCACGACCACTGGGAAGTGAACCAGACCCCGAGGAACCTAATACTCGTTAGAACGTTCATCTCTGGATATCCTTCATGATTATATTTGGATTCGTCATCAAAAGTCTTCTGAACAAGATACAAGAACTCAAGGGAGAACCACCATATTAGATCTACGTGGTTTTCAACTTTCTAGAATTCAACCACTGGATGTGTGGTATAAATAATGACGCTTGTCAAAATTTTGACTATGTAAAAATTATTGACAAGTTATTTATAACTTAATACAGTGGTGATTTCATTATACCTCGTCGTTTCATGATACCAATTGTGTATCCTATATCCTGTAGTATGATGACTCATATCTCTATCCGGATTACTATAATTCTCTTACCATCTGATTTTCTCAAATCTTTGTAATAAGAAACACTAAGCCTCCTATTGGATCACTCATTTCATTATTTCCGTGTCTATCTCTCGAAGTCTTAAATTCTAAAATTTTCTGTTATATCCTGCAACGTAATAACAAGGAAACACACAAGAATCTATACAATGTCAAATGATTCAATACCACTAGGTATGAAAATTTTGACAAAGACTTGTGATAGCATTCTTATTCGATGTTGACTTTTAAAGGTTAATGGATAACGATTCTTTACGATCAGAGTAGTGCAGCGGAAGTGTGGTAGGCCCATAACCCACGGGTCCCATAAATCGAAGTATTCCATCCACCCAGGCTCTGACAAGATATATCAGGATCTGGAGAAATTCTATTGGCTGTCATCAAGAGGTGTGGTCTTGGAAATAAGTAGACGTGTGAAAGGAGGCAATTATAATTATGGTGCGCAACATAATTATAAATGCATCACACACGTGGACTTGTGACCTTGATTAGCCTAACATAAAGATCAAATTCATGCCCAGTACCTACATCTATTCCCAAACAATACCACTACAACTTTCAACTAAATCTCGGGACGAGATTTCTTTAAGGGGTGGAGACTATAACAACCCGCAAATTTTTCATCAATATAAATATCCATCTATTAAGTTAGATGCAATGTACTATCTATCTATTATATATGAACCACCTTTTTCAGGGAAATTTTTCGCTTTATTACATTACTTGCATTACCAATATCTCAATATGCAATGTAACTTGCATAACTAAAGTTAACAAGCTCACGCAACCTATCTATGGCAATCCTATCAACATATATGTCAAGTCAATATCTTAATATCCTTTTTACAAAGTACGTTACTCATATAATGTACCATTTGCAATGTTATATCAAAACAGGCTTTAAACGTTAAACGTTTACCTTTAAACCCTAACTATATGTAATGTATACATATAAAAATCAATGTACAAGCAATCAAAGCATATGTACAAGTTATATAACATCTCATTTGAATATACTTTCCCTCTAAAATAAGGTATAAGTCCTTTAATGCATAATGTATAAGTCATTAATGCGTGATATCCAAAATAGCCGTTTTACCTCTATTTTTCTAAGGAAACTTGTACAATCCATCAAGTACAAGTTACAAGCAAGTCATGCACTTCATTTACATTCTATATTCATCTTCATTTCATAAAATTTCAAGAAATTAAACCGAGAAACCCTAAACCGAGCTATTGTCTAACCCGAGACCCGTTTATTGATTTTTATCCGTTCTAAACCTCAACCATTATTCAAATAAGTTATAAATACATAATTTATAACTTTACAACACATATTTCACCATTTCATTTCAAATGTCCACGAATTAAATCCAAGAAATCCTATTCGAACCCTAAATTAAACTTTTGATCCGTTTACTCGTTTTCACCCATTTTATACCCGAACCACCTATCAAATATTGTTAATAACTCTTAAAGCAAGTCTTTCAAACATATATCTATCATTATATCATAAGTATACACGAAAATCAAACTCAAAAACCCTAAATGAGCCCTAGCAAACCCGCGACCCTATTTCTTGCAAACTAACCCATTTTAAAGCTACTCTTTGCAACCAAGCACCTTATGACTCACCTACTTGCTTCCCTAAGCAGCTTACAAGCTTCTCTACCATCATTCCTTGGTCCTAGGATGAGCCACATCTCCTCCCTTGATCTTTAAGTTTTGCCGCGTCCAAAACCACCACAAACCAACCTCCACCTCACCTATACTACCACCCTAGACCTCTATATCACCATCCTAGCTTCCCCAACTCAGCTAGATCAGAACCATGCCACCTCATTGCTTACCCTTGGTCTCCAAGACTTCCTTTAGCTATAAAAAGGGGCGTACACCCCTCATTCTCATTCATCCTCCACATCTTCTTCTATAACCCATACTAGCAACATATCTCTGCTCAAGAAGCTCCTAATAAGGCCCAAGAATAATAATCAAGAGAAGGATTGAAGCCTTGAATGTAATTTTCATATGAACATGCTTAAACTATTATTAAAAAGCTGTTGGAACTAAAAAACATATGTATTTTTACCTTTTTGACCAAACCGAGCTCATGAAACCCTAATTTCATGTTTTTTGCTTAATCTACTAACTAACCTTGTAAACTATTGTTATAGATCTAATCCAATCTAAAGCTTATATAACAATTATAATAACACTTTAATAAGTCTTGATAAGATTTGAATTAAAAACCTACGCGTTTCCGTTATTAAACCCTAATTTGACCCGTTTTGATTTCTAGCTTAACGAATCATTATTTTGAACTTTTGTTATGTTAAACCTTCATATTTTAGCTTATATTAATAAGCTATAACCTGTAAATTACTTTTCATATTGAAAAATATCATTATTATGGATTTTGGACTTATTTTGTAAACCATTTTCATGCAAAAGGGTATATATCGTAACTTTTTGAAACTTATAACTAAGGAACTGAAAATGTCATTCTATCAAAGTTATAACTATAGGGGTCTATTATGTCACTTTCCAAAGTACAAGGTTTACTTTGTACATCTTTTAAACTAGAAGGACAAAACTTGTAAAGATGAAAACTCCAAGGGTATATTTTGCCATTTTCCATTCTTAAGGGTAAAGAATGTAACATTTTGAAAAAGTGTGAAAATGTGTTCAAAACCTTATAAGACATAACTTTAATTAACACATTGTAGTGCTTAAATTTCTACTAGTTATTGAAGCAAAAACGCTTAAAAACCGATAATGTCATAACTATTATATAATTCTTCATTCATTTTGCTTTTTAAAAAATCATTTCCCCGGCCTATATCATAATCACAATACTATGGGACTTACAATATTAAGGGTTTCATCTTGGTATTAACTTCTGACTGAGAATGTGTGGGTTTTACGATTTAAAAGTGCCCTAGCCTCCTCAAACTGAATGACCTCAGAATTATGAATGGACTCCCGAACCGTGATACAATACTCCATAAAATTCCAATCAAAGATGATATTCATAAATCCAATATCATTAAACTATAAGAATCAAAGTTCTAGAGTACTATCCTAAGACGTGACGATATTATCCCAGGTTGCAGTGACGGAAGAGCCGTTACTTTTATTTCATAAACCTTTGCTATCAATTAGATTTCCTTCCCTATAGAGTTAAGGTGAGTCATAAACCCATGACGGGGATACATGCAATAAACCATGAATTCTATTATTTTCTTCTGTATGCCAGAATCCTGATTTATATATTGCCTAAGTAACTATTTTTTCCCCTTTTAAGTCCCCAAAATCTGAACCTGTTAATTACTCTAACGGAGTGAGGGAAAACATGCGTGATAGAGAGAATGGGAGGTGGCGAGAAGGAGGGGGGGGTGGGAGAAAGGTGTAAAGAAGGATGAGCGCGAATGTTGTGAATAGATCTATTTGGATTGGACTCCCCGATTGGTGTACCCAGTGATATCGGTAACCAATTGCACATCATTAGAATATAACTGCGGGTGTTTTGGCAAAGGCACATGTTGGGGCTATAACGTATGATTAATATCCCAAGGTTTCGGATTTATGAGCTAATGGAAATAATAATTGTTTTACAAATAACGGGTGTATAACAACGAAACCAATATCGAATTTGCATTCAAACTATATAACTTAAACCTATAAATTTCACTCAAACCTTTGTGTTGACTTTTTAGCATGTTTTTTATCTCATATTTAAGCAACTTATGGCACAGATGTCCGAGACTAGAAGATGGCAAAACTGTTTATCATTTCAAACATTTATGTTTAGATTAGGGAGTACCTTCGTTTGTAAAAACTCTGATAAATAAATGAATGATAACTTGACTTTCAAAACGACTCTTTTTTATTCATTTTCTATGATTATGACTATTGTACCTTGAAGTAATACCCCAGATTAGCTCCCGTTGCTATATTACCAAAATGGGGGCGTTACACACATCGTTTGTCGTTCAATGTTATGAGGATGAATATGAGGACAAACAACGATCCATGGAAGGAAAAGTTTGGCCATGGATAAGGTCAAGTAAAGACGTATACCCAAGCCCCTCAGTGGCCAAACTTCTACTTACAAACATAAGCATCACCCATGTCCAACACTAAACAATACCCCTAATTTATTGTAACAATCCATTCATTACACATTTTCTACACCAAGTATATGTCTTTTACCATGCAAGACGACGTGTCATCTTGATTTACTCGGGTCCTTAACATAGAATACCTGAGTGGCTAATTTTACGATAATAAAAGGGTCACATGTATAACCGACACTTGAAAGGTCTACAACTGTGAAACCTTTTTCGTCTACAATAATATCTCATGCGTTGTTAGTCACCCACTTACATTTAAAGAAGGGTGTAGTGAAAGTATTATAATCCAACTCCTATATTTCTTGTATACTACCGTAAAATGATTTCTTGGCATTTGAAGCGATTGCATCATAATTACTTCTATCGAATTACATTATCGAGGCTATTACTGTAACTCCGCTATTTTGCATTGTACTTTTTTCATCTTGCATTTCGATGTAAAATGTATAATTGTTAACATCTTGGGCCTTCTCCCAACCTGTTCATTGTTTTATCAACATTTGGCTGACCTAAATATCCCGTCACGATATCTTTAAGCCAATATGAAAAATCTTCGTTATGCTTACTTTGATATCACGTGTTTGTTCTCCAGCAATGTGTGGTGCGTAATATTTGTTTGTATTGTTAAATGTATGAAGTAAACAGGTCCATTGTTGTGAGACACAGAATAGTTGCAAACCTTTATAATTAAAATAAAATAAAAAATATTATAAAAAAAAAAAAAAAATAATAAATAAATTAAAAAAAAAATAAAAAAAAAAAAATATAAAATAAAAAAAAAAAAAAAAAATTATAATAATTAATAAAATGATAAAAAAATAAAAAAATATTTTTATAAAATAAAAAAAAAAAATGATATATAATTTAGTTTTTATTAAAATTAATTTTGAGAATATATAAAAAAATTAATTAATAATATAAAAAAAAATAATATTAAAAATTAAATTAAATAGAAAAAAAAAAAAAAATAATATAATATAAAATAAATATTAAAACCCTTTAATATTAAAAAAAAAAAAATAAGAAAAAAAAATAAAAAATTTTAATAAATAATAAAAAAAAAAAAAAAAAAGAAAATAAAAGGCATCACGATATGGGTCATCAATTCTCAAATCAATTGTTCCCAAACACTGAAAGTCTACCCTTATGACGAGAATGTGGAATGCAAATATTCCCGACACCATTCACAACATCATTACCGAATTCAATTAACTCCTCGCAAGGTATCCAGTTTTGATACTACCATCTTGTCGCGCCTGATTCCTTACATACCCTTTTAATAAACCCATATATCTCTCAAAAGGGTACATATAACGTAGGAATACTGGACCACAAGCCTTAAATTTGATGGGGAAATACATAATAATTTTGAGGGGGGCCATATTTCATTTTAGTCTCATTTATTTTGTTTCACTTTTATACCTCGACTCCTTACAAATAGGACATCTATGTATAGTTGCATACTTATATCTATATAATATAAAATCATTCGAACATGCATGTATTCTTTCAACTTTTAAATATTTTATGCAAAGCCTCTAATAGGTCTGTGAAACTTGTATCCGTCCATCTATGTTTTTTCATTTTAAACGCCAAACATACTTAAAAACCACTAGAAAGAACAGAAGAAATTGTGCAACTCACCATACTTCTCTCTGGAAGCGCATCCCGATTCTGAAAGTTCCTTCCTAAAACCTACTTCATGTTCAGTTGCTGAAAGATAGAGAGAAGGCTTTCTAAATGAGATTGAGTTCCACGAATATGCAGGCTAGAAAAAGATTCACGTTCAGTCGATAAATAGAGTGAGGCGTGGCGTGGCGGCATGGCTAAGCCTCATGCCTTTGCGAGCCATGACGAGTCATGACATTTTTAAGGCGTGACTTAAAGCGGCACAAAATACGAAAATATTTATAAATTTATATATTTATATCATATTACAAATATATTGAGCTTTCAAAAAGTGTCATACATAAGGAATAAAGTCAAGAAACTATCTTTGCATGTAATATTTTTCATTTCTATATAAAAATACGATTTTTATCGAAATTGAATTAAAAAAGCCTCCACGCATCACGTTTTATCGCATCTTATCACGTTTTTTCACTCATCATCTAACGTCAAGCCTTAAGCCCAAGCCTTGGTCTATTGCGTGGCGTGGAGGTCACGCCTCGCGCCTTTGCGGCGCCATGACGCCCCTTTTAGAACCATGATATAACTTTAACGTTTGCATATTTGCTAAATAAAACGTACATACATATGAGAAACAAAATATTCAAAACATAGGCTGGATCAAGTGGTTATCACCCTTGCCTCTGGAGATAAATGTCAAGGGTTTGATCCTCACTCCTTGCAAGGCCGGAGGTCATTTTCTACCTTTGGTAGAAACGAAAGCAGTCTCTCTACCTTAGGTAGGGGTATGAATATCTACATCTCAACCTCCCCCATACACCGTGGAAGACGGTATTGGGACCCATAACCCGTGGAAGACTGTATTGGATGTTACCTTACCTTACCTTTTTTCTAGGTTAGCGACAACAATGACCGCCTTTATTTTTTATTATTCGTATGATGCATTCATTTTATATTATTATCATTATTTTCTAATTTCAGATGAATCGTAGTAAATGGATGTATGATATCTGACGTTCTGATTTAAATTATTTGAAAGGCATGCAAGATTTTCTTATATTTGCTCAGAATAATCGGGTGAATAGTGGAGGTGCTGGTATTTATTGTCCTTGTATAGATTGCAAGAACTTTGTAAGACTTAAAAATATCAAAGATATTGAGTATCATTTGATTACACGTGGTTTTGTGCAAAAGTACACATGTTGGTCAAAACACGGTGAATTACTAGTTGATAACAGCACGTCAGTTCGTACATCTATTGATAATGAAAATGGTGTTTCGTACATTAACGATGACTGTGGAAATTCAAATGAGATGTATGATAATGTGGAGGATGTGATTGGTGACAATGATCAAGAAAACTTACTAACACAACTTGAGGACTCACAAAAACCATCTTTCTAGCCTGCATATTCGTGGAACTCAATCTCATTTAGAAAGCCTTCTCTCTATCTTTCAGCAACTGAACATGAAGTGGTTTAGGAAAGGACTTTAGAATCGGATGCGCTCGCCCAGCGAGAAGTATGGTGGTTGCACAAAATTTTCTGTTCTTTCTAGTGTTTTGAAGTTGTTTGGCGTAAAAGAAAAACATAGATGGACGGATACAAGTTTCACAGACCTATTAGAGGCTTTGCATAAAATATTTAAAAGTTGAAAGAATACATGCATGTCCGAATGATTTTATATTATATAGATATAAGTATGCAACTATACATAGATGTCCTATTTGTAAGGAGTCGAGGTATAAAAGTGAAACAAAATAAATGAGACTAAAATGAAATATGCCCCCCTCAAAATTATTATGGTATTTCCCCATCAAAATTAAGGCTTGTGGTCCGGTATTCCTACATTATATGTACCCTTTTGAGAGATATATGGGTTTATTAAAAGGGAATGTAAGGAATCGGGCGCGACCAGATGGTAGTATCAAATCCGGATACCTTGCGAGGAGTTAATTGAATTTAGTAATGATGTTGTGAAAGGTGTCGAGAATATTTGCATTCCACATTCTCGTCATGAGGGTAGACTTTCACGTGTTAGGACAATTGGATTGAGAATGATCGACCCATATCGTGATGCTTTAAAGGTTGCACATTCTGTAGTCTCACAACACATGACATGTCTTACTTCATACATTTAACAATACAAACAAATATTACGCACCACACATTGCTGGAGAACAAACACGTGATATCAAAGTAAGCATAACGAAGATTTTTCATATTGGCTTAAAGATATCGTGACAAGATATTTAGGTCAGCCAAATGTTGATAAAATAATGAACAGGTTGGGAGAAGGCCCAAGATGTTAAGAATTATACATTTTACATCGAAATGCAAGATGAAAAAAGTAGAATGTAAAATAGAAGAGTTACAGTAATAGCCTCGATAATGTAATTCGATAGAAGTAATTATGATGCACTCGCTTTAAATGCCAAGAAATCATTTTACGGTAGTATACAAGAAATATAGGAGTTAGATTATAATACTTTCACTACACCCTTCTTTAAATGTAAGTGGGTGACTAACAACGCATGAGATATTATTGTAGACGAAAAAGGTTTCACAGTTGTAGACCTTTCAAGTGTCGGTTATACATGTGACCCTTTTATTATCGCAAAATTAGCCACTCAGGTATTCTATGTTAAGGACCCGAGTAAATCAAGATGACACGTCATCTTGCATGGTAAAAGACATATACTTGGTGTAGAAAAGGTGTAATGAATGGATTGTTACAATAAATTAGGTGTATTGTTTAGTGTTGGACATGGGTGATGCTTATGTTTGCAAGTAGAAGTTTGGCCACTAAGGGGCTTGGGTATACGTCTTTACTTGACCTTATCCGTGGCCAAACTTGTCCATGCATGGATCGTTGTTTGCCCTCATATTCATCCTCATAACATTGAACGACAAACGATGTGCAAAAAGCTTATGTTATTGAATTGCTGCTTATGTCGGCCTGATTACAACAACCTTACACTAATTTGTGGCGCTTAGCGTGTTTGTGGATCCCTAAATACATTATGGCAGGGCAGCCTCATAGATTTGCAGCCATACTTTGTTGTAGTGCCTTTGGCATGTCAAATAAGCTAGGTTGTGATGACTACGCGCAGGTTCGATTAAAGTTGTGATCGTCCGTGTCTTGACGAGGCATTTAAATGTTGCATTTCTCCTAAATATCATTTATCGAGGCCTTTTAAATGCAACAATATAATATGCCACGATCAAGACATGCGACGAATCACAACGTTAAGATCGAACCCAGAACCTGCGCATAGTCATCACAACCTAGCTTATTTGACATGCCAAAGGAACTACAACAAAGTATGGCTGCAAATCTATGAGGCAGCCGCGCCATAATGTATTTAGGGATCTACAAACACGCTAAGCAGCAATTCAATAACATAAGCTTTTTGCACATCGTTTGTCGTTTAATGTTATGAGGATGAATATGAGGACAAACAATGATCCATGCAAGGATAAGTTTGGCCACGGATAAGGTCAAGTAAAGACGTATACCCAAGCCCCTCAGTGTCCAAACTTCTACTTGTAAACATAAGCATCACCCATGTCCAACACTAAACAATACCCTTAATTTATTGTAACAATCCATTCATTACACATTTTCTACACCAAGTATATGTCTTTTACCATGCAAGACGACGTGTCATCTTGATTTACTCGGGTCCTTAACATAGAATACCTGAGTGGCTAATTTTGCGATAATAAAAGGGTCACATGTATAACCGACACTTGAAAGGTCTACAAATGTGAAACCTTTTTCATCTACAATAATATCTCATGCATTGTTAGTCACCCACTTACATTTAAAGAAGGGTGTTGTAAAAGTATTATAATCCAACTCCTATATTTCTTGTATTCTACCATAAAATGATTTCTTGGCATTTGAAGCGATTGCATCATAATTACTTCTATTGAATTACATTATCGAGGCTATTAATGTAGCTCCGCTATTTTGCATTGTACTTTTTTCATCTTCAATTTTGATGTAAAATGTATAATTGTTAACATCTTGGGCCTTCTCCCAACCTGTTTATTGTTTTATCAACATTTGGCTGACCTAAATATCCTGTCACGATATCTTTTAGCCAATATGAAAAATCTATGTTATGCTTACTTTGATATCACGTGTTTGTTCTCCAGCAATGTGTGGTGCGTAATATTTGTTTGTATTGTTAAATGTATGAAGTAAGACATGTCATGTGTTGTGAGACTACAAAATGTGCAACCTTTAAAGCATCACGATATAGGTTAATCATTCTCAATCCAATTGTCCTAACACGTAAAAGTCTACCCTTATGACGAGAATGTGGAATGAAAATATTCCTGACACCTTTCACAACATCATTACCAAATTCAATTAACTCCTCGCAAGGTATCCGATTTTGATACTACCATCTGGTCGCGCCCGATTCCTTACATACCCTTTTAATCAACCCATATATCTCTCAAAAGGGTACATATAATGTAGGAATACCAGACCACAAGCCTTAATTTTGATGGGTAAATACCATAATAATTTTGAGGGGGGGCATATTTCATTTTAGTCTCATTTATTTTGTTTCACTTTTGTTAGTGATTTTAGTGTCATCAACGGCCATTTATGTAATGATGATTTACTAGAGACTGATGAGATTTCATATTTGGCTTAGATACGAGTTAGGGAAGTGTGGAGTGCACACTCGTTAAGCTAATATGAACTCGACCATGACAGAAAAGCAGGGGAGTCGTATTAATGTTGTTTGAATTACTATAGTTAGTACTGTTAGTTAATGTTAGTATTGCTATGTGTTAATACTGCTTAGCTAATGTTAGTACTTCTATGTGTTAGTACTGTTAGCTAATGTTAGTACTGCTATGTATTAATACTGCTTAGATAAGTACAAAGTCTAAAGTTAGTATTGCTAGTATATTAGTTAGTACTGCTAGTATATTAGTTAGTGCTGCTAGTATTAGTTAGTACTGCTAAGTATAAAGTTAGTACTGCTAGTATTAGTTAGTACTGCTAAGTATAAAGTTAGTACTGCTAGTATTAGTTAGTGCTGCTAGTACAAAGTAGTTACTACTGCTAGTGTTATAGTTAGTGCTGCTCATGGTTAAGACTGCTTAGTTGAAGTTAATGCTGCTGGAACTTAAATCTGTTTGTAAAGAAGTTCCAAACGGTTTTAACCCAACCAACATAACTGTTGGTGAACAGTTATACAACTGTTGGATATCAACCACTTTTAACTGTCACAAACTTCTATTTTATAAATAGGAGTGATTTGGTCTCAGAATAAAAAAGACGAAAAAATATACAATTCCTTCATTGTTCTTGATTTGTGTTTCTTGTGCCTAGAACACAAATTTCCATTCTCTTTATATTATCCTGATTGAGATTTCGTGCAACCCAGGCATCTTATAGGGTCGAAATACTTAATACGGAAAGTGAACTCAACACGATACAACAGAGATATCAGGGATCATCACACAAACCCCCATAAAATTTTTCATAACAAACGTATTAAGTATTTTGGTTGTGATCATGGCTGGAAATACGGTGAAGGATATGACAATGAATTTTAGGAAACTTGATAAGTTTGAAGGGCATGACTTTAGGCGATGGCAAAAGAAGATGCATTTCTTGTTGACTACGTTGAAAGTGGTTTATGTATTGACAACACCGATGCCATAATTAGTGGAAGATGCAACAGTGGAAGCAATAAGAATAAGGGAAATAGTGAGAATGGATGACCTTACAATATGGCAGGGGACATATATTCACTTAGGCAGAAACCGTGTCAATACATCTGCTGTCAAGAATCACAAAGATGATTGCTGACATTGAAGACTGACATCATGGACCCAGTGATGTAATGCACAACCCTCCCTAGCCACTCAGAATCTCTCAAAACATTTCTGTTTCATTTCTCATGGAGATTACACGCATTTCTATCGACTTTCTCACTCCGAGTTAGTTGGTATTAAAAAGGTGGCAGTCTGCTCTAGCCTCCGATCATTGAAACCAAAGTGCACTATTGAGTCTAGAGCCAAAAGAGATCATCCATAAATCTCATTAGGACACTTGTCTAAATTATGCTTGATAATTCACACAATGTGAAAAACAAGAAATATATTAAGAGTTGATATATGTGAAAACACATATCCATTTTATATCAAAATAGACCCTAAAAAGACAAAATTGTGCTTAAAATGCTTGAATATTGTTTCTTTTGTCTTTGTGATTGTGTAGGTGCGGATATAGCAAAAATACAAGAAAATGGTCAAAACCGGACAAACACGAACACAGGGAAAAGAAGAGCACAAAAGAGCCAGGAGAAAGCTATCAAGGTCAAATAGTCAAGCTTTAGTCAAACTTGGTCAAAAAGTCAAATTGTTAACTCACTAAAAGACAAAACCTAAAAATTTCCAAATCAGTCCCTCAAGATATTCCAAATTGCAAAAATAGCCCTAAAAGCCTAACGGTGTTAACTTCTATTAATAAAAGTTAACACCCGTTAACTTTTTATAACAAATCCAAAACCAAGCCCGGGCCCAAATCCCTTATAACCCGGCCCAAACCCAAGTCAACCCCGGGTCAACACAAATCAAACGCACCCTTATAGTTAAAAAATAAAGCGGGAAAATCTGTTTTTACTGTAGATCGTCTTCTACCTTTTCACCCAGGGTCAATTCAAAGGGCATTTCACAATTGAGGGCTAAGATGGGTAATTAAGGTGACAAAGAACACATGGGCAGGTTAAAACGTCATACAAAGCTCCTATTGGCCAAACCCAAGAAAGAATGCCACGGTGGACATAAAAGAAACACAAGGAAATGATTGGATTTGTACTTGATACACTCTCAAAAGAAGCACAAATTGTCTCAATCATGGATTGCTAAGCTGGCAATCCGTGTGAGATACGATGTGATCCAACGGCTAAGATTGCTCTTCCAATCATTGAAAGAATGTACGGATGAGCTCAAAAGGAGTGTGTAACAACCAAGGCTCCGATTTAGAAGATGGCTATAAATAGCCCTTCACTCCTCATACACATGAGTATCTTTCTTTACCTAGTTTTTAGCTTTTAGATTTTTAGGAAATTTAGCTTAAGCTTTTAAGTTTTAAGTCAATGTAATTTTCATTTAAACTTTTGTAATTTTCTTTTCAAGTAATGTAATCAAGCCTTTTTAGTTAATGAAATTTGAGTTTTCTTTAATAAATTTGTCAAAAGCTCTCTATAAGCTCTAGTGATAGTGTACGGACCAATAAGCTCTTATAAGCTCTCACAAGTCTATAAGCTTGTGATTGAGCTCAATTCAGTCTTTAATTCACTTAAACCTTAAAATCAGCTTAATACTTGGATTATTGGATTTAGAAGCTTATGGAAGGGAAGCTAGCAAGGGATGAGCTTCCAAGGACTTTTACTGGCTTATCTTTGATAAGCCAGAGCTGTTGATAAGCTCTGTGAGCAAATTTCGCCTTTGTTAAGCTAAGGCTTATGTAAGTTTCTCATTTCCATTTCTGTCTTAGATTACTAGCTTAATAGTTGCTTATTTCTGCTTATTATTAGTTTAACTGTGCTTATCTATATGTTTTTATGCTTGTTAAGTAGCTTTCATTATCTGTTTTTGATTTTTATAGAATAGATTTTAGATTTCTCATATTTGCTCTTTAAATCTGTCATAAGCTCAAAAATTCATAGCATAGTTATAATCTCTTTAATTATGGCTTATCTAGTTGTTAGTTTAAGCTTATAAGGTCTGTCATAAGTTGTTTGTTACCTGGTATTCAAGTTTAGATAGCTAGATTTTAAATTCATAAGCTAAAATGAAAACTGCCATAGTTAAAGGGGTGTTTGGATTAATGAAGTTTGACCTTCATAAGTCAAAATAAGTTTGTGTTTTCAATTTGGTCAACTTCATTTTCATAATTAGATAAGTTTTAAAAAGGTTTGAATCATTAGTTTATGTTTAAGAAAATTTTGAGGCTTAATCTCTTTGTTCCTGCACTAGGGGAATTTTCCCTTTCCTTTGCTTGTTAAAATTTTGATCCAAGCCTCATTGAGCTTGGATCTTGTTTGTGTTGAGTTTAAACACACTCATTGAGAGTGTCTAGTGCAGGATTGACAAACTTGGTCACCTGCAATATTGGTTTTGCCTCTTTGCCATTTGCATCAGATAGACACCACTGCAGTCTTAAACTGCAGTGGTTTTTGATCAAAATTAGGATAGCTTATTTGGTTGTTAGCTTTTAAAAATCAGTAGGGTTATAGTTAACATATAGGTTAATATAGATTAGAACTTGTTTTTCATATTTAAGCTTATTACATAGGATAATTTAGCTTTTAAATTTCATAATAAAACCTTAAAAAGACCAAAAACAGTATTAACTAATATTTAGCTTTTCAATTTAATTTTCTAGCTTTTAGGAGGTGTTTTTATGGTTTGGATTCATAGAATGCTAGTAGGTTGATAAGATTCCAAAAGCTTAGTTTCTGTTATAGCTTATTGAGCTTTTTAGCTTATTTTGATTTTGAGTTTTTTGTGTTAGATCCTGAGTTTGCCATTTAGATCTCAAGATTCAGTTAGCTTATAGTGTAGTAAGTTTGATTAGCTTATCAAATTTAGATGGTAGGTAGTATAAGCTTTCAAAAATAGCTTTTAGATTTGAAAATAAGCCTAAAATGAGTTGTGTGCAAGCTTTTAAGTAGAAATTAGTTTTTTTTTGGAGCTCAAAAGCTCACTTACTGTAAACAGCTTCTTAAAAAGCTTTTAGAGAGCTTATTTTTGAGTTTCAGCTTATATTGCTTTTATTAAAGTTGCTTATCTTTAGGTGCTTAACAACTTTTCTTTTTTAAGTTTTTTTTAAAAAAAAGGAAGTGGAAGTCGGGGGTGAGCAAGACTCGAACCCCCGACCTCAACACCTCAACCCTTTATAACACACCACACACTACCGCTGTGCCCTTGGGTCTTTTTCATAAGACTCTTGCATTACTTAATCTTTATACACATTTTAGCATAATAAGCTTTATAAGCTGTTAAAGCTTATTTCGTGGCTTATTTTATAAGCTGTGATCTCGGGCTTATTTTTCCTAGGTTTTAATTAGTATAAGCTATTTTCTGTAATTTTTCTAGAATTTTTATAGTTCGTTTAGTATTTTTTAACATTTATTTTCATTAAAAACTTTAAAAAATCATAAAAAATAGAAAAATAATCAAAAAAATAAAAATCTTTTTTAGAAAATTTTCTTTTAACCTAAAGTTCATAGGAAAATTAGTTTTGTTTTCGTAGGGTCTAATTTTCAAAAATTCGATTTTTAAAGAACGGGATTCGTTCCCGTTCTCATTTTTAGTATTTTAACGCTCATTTCAACTCTGTTTTTATTCTAGTTTTCTTTAAACTTACTTTTTAGTCAAATAGAGTCCATTTAAAAGAAAAGTAAGCTTAATTTTTTTTTTCTTCCCTTCTTCTCTTAACCTTTAAATAGTTTATTTTCAGTAATTTAGGGTTTTTGTCCTCCGTTTTTTTTTTTTAGGTCCCGTTTGCGTTTTAGTTAAAATTTGATTTCTCATTATTTGTCTTCTTACTTAATTGTTAGAATTTGTTAATTTTAATTTTTAAAAAAAGGTAGATAATCAAATCATCCTTTGTTTCCAATTCAAATCATTGTCCGAACATCAAACGTGGATTCAATTTCATAAATCGTTAGGGAAACGACCCGGGAATCATACTTCCCGGTTAATATACGTATTATATTATATATATTTTGAAGAATTTCCTTTTCACCTTTGTCCTCAAGGGTAATTTGGTAATTTTCCATCATATTATATATTTTATATTTTACGTGTGTTGGATTCTGATGAATCAATTTTTGGCGCCGCTGCCGGGGATTTGTGATTAAGATTCTCCCGTTTGAAGTTTGTTGATAGTAATTTGAAGACCCTTTCATTTTTGAAAGTTTTGTTTTTGTTTAAAAAAAATCAAAAAGATAAAAAATATATATAAAAAATAAAAAGTAAAAAATATTTTCCTTTTCTTTTTAGTATAATTATCATTTAAAAAAATCAAAAATATAAAAAATTGTCTTTAAAAAATAAATAAAATAACAAAGTTGGTAAAAGAACACCAACAAATAATACCTTCAATTGAGGTATTATCCATTAGTAAGTTCCCAACTCGAATCAAAGATTTAAAACTTGTCATTTTGGTCATCTTACGAAATACGGCTCACCTTAAAAAGTAAAATTTTAAGAGCTACCATGAAGTAAATTTGATTATTTGGTTTAAGTTGTCTTCTCGTTATCCGTTAATTTAGTTTGTTTTAAAAAAAGAGGAAAATTATATATATATATATTATATATATATATATATATATATATATATATATATATATATATATAGATATAAATATATAAAAAATTAGTTTAAATTTTCTTTTTCTACTTTGTGCATGCGCACTCGTTCTCAAACCCGCAACCGTAACCGTCAACAACAAAGCCAACCGGCTGTTGTTCAACCATTTCATTTAGAAGAACCTTTTGTTAATCCTCCCGTAGTTCCGATGGCTGATAACCGGACTATGGCACAATTGCTCCAAGCACCCACCGAGGGGTACGACAGATGGCCAATTGTATTTCGAAACAATGTAACTTGAGTTAAAGCATGGTTTGATCAATCTTGTTCAAAACAAACAGTTTTTCGGACATGATAAAGAAGATCCACATGCTCACATCCGTTATTTCAATAAAATCACTTCAACAATGAGATTCCCGGATATCCCGAGCACGTCAATTAAGCTTATGCTTTTTCCGTTTTCTCTTGAAGGTTCAGCCCGGATTTGGCTAGAAAAAGAACCTCCTCGATCAATTTTGACATGGGATGATCTTGTTTCAAAATTCATTAATCAATTCTTTCCTCCTTCAAAAACGACAAATCTTCGTAACGAAATCACGAGATTTCAACAAAGATTTGACGAATCGTTTTATGAGGCTTGGGATCGATTTAATGACCTTCTTCGAGCATGCCCACATCACGGATTTTCTGAACTACATCAATTGGATACGTTTTACAATGCTTTGAATGCTAATGATCAAGATTCGTTGAATTCTGCTGCGGGTGGAAACTTTTTGGATAAGATGCCTCGTGAATGCTTGAGAATTATCGAAAGTAAATCCAAGGTTCGTAATTCACGAAACAAGGCAGTCGTTGCTAAAGTGAGTTCGAATTCATCTACCCCCGGAATTTCACCAGATGTTGCTGCTCTTACAACCGAAGTTTCTGAACTTAAGAATTTGATGAAGACTATGCTTATCGACAAACAAAAAGCCCAAGCTCCCGCAACCGTAAAAGCGGTCGAGCAGAGTTGTGTAACTTGTGGAGGTGCTCATTCTTATAGAAACTGTCCAGCCACCGATGGCAATGTTTATCGAGACAACATTCAAGAGTACGTTTCACAAGTTGCTGCAGCCAATTTTAATCAAGGAAATTCCAATTCTAGACCTCCGATGGTTTCGAATCAAATCCGACCTCCTGGTTTTCCTCCGATTCAAAACAATCAAAACCGTTTCAACCAAAATCGAGGAACCAATTTCAATCAAAACCGTGGAAGTAACTTCAACCAAGGACAAGTTTACCAACCTCCAACTAATCAACCACCAGTTTATCAAGCTCCTACTCCGCAAATGCAAGGTGTTTCAAAGACCGATTTTGAGAATTATGTCAAGGCTAATGATGCTGTATTACGGAATATGCAAAATCAAGGCCAAGGTTTACAAAACCAGATGACAAATTTAACGGAAATGCTTTCTAAATTCATAAGTTCCAATACCGCTTCGTCTTCGAATTCAGGTACTCTTCCAAGTCAAACCGTAACTAACCCTCGCGAGCATGTCAATGCTATCACCACACGAAGTGGTAAAACTTGTGAAGGACCTTCGACTCCTCTTGTTCCTACTTCCGTTGTTTCTACTCCTCTAAAGGAACCCGAACAAAACCCGGAGACGTCAATGGACAAAGTGCAAAAACCAAGTTCAGAAAGTACCGCACAAGTCCCACCTCCGGAGGATCATGATTCCATTTTTATTGAAATTCTGAAACCAAAGGCTAAGAAAACTGTCCAAGAGCCTAATTCTCTAGAGCCTAATTCATATCAACCTAAACTTCCATACCCCGAGAGAATGAAAGTAAGAGAGAAAGATAAACCCAGTGCTCAACAAAGCAGGTTTATGAAGTTGTTTAAACAACTACGTTTAGAAATTGGATTAAAAGATGCTCTCATCGAAATACCGAAATTCAACAAATGGTTAAGCACTTTATTGAGAAACAAAGAGAAACTTGAAGAAATTGCCATCACAACCGTAAATGTTGAATGTTCTTCCATCATCTTGAACAAAGTTCCAGAGAAACTCGAAGATCCCGGAAAATTTCTTATCCCGTGTGCTCTACAAGAACTTGATAGGAAAAATGCTTTAGCCAATTCCGGAGCTAGCATAAACCTTTTCCCTCATTCTATCGGCAAGCAACTTAGGCTTGGAGCTTTGAAGCCCACCCGAATGACACTCGATCTTGCTAACCGTTCTGTTATGCACCCTATGGGCATAGCCGAGGATGTTGTAGTTAGAGTTGATGGTTTCACTTTTCTTGCTGATTTTGTTGTGGTTAATTTTAAACCAGACCCGAGAGTGCCTATTATTTTAGGGAGACCTTTCCTTCGCACCGCAAAAGCTCTCATTGATTTATACGAGGAAAAATTAACATTAAGAGTTGGAAGCGATGAACTTGTCTTTTATGCTGAAAAATCTGAGAAAAGCAAGAATAAGCAATTTGCTCATGCTATTTCTGTCATTGATTTTTCGAAAGATGAGCCATTTAGTGGCAGTACCACTAATCATTCCGATGCTCTTCCTCCTAGTTCTTCTCCGGTGAAGACTAGTGATAATCCTGAGGAGTTCGCCGATGAACTCACTCTTCTTAAAAAAGTCGTTCATGAAGAAAACTTTCAAGTTTATTCAAACCCTCTTTTTGAATTTGATGACAATTTCAACTCCAGTAACGTAAATCCTCTATTTAACGAGATGGATGAAGAATACGAAAATGAGAACTCCAACGTTTCAAATTCCGATGAGCCAGTTTTACTTAACACACCTTTGCCCGATAAGGTTGAGTGTTCCGATCCAGAAGTCGATATTGATGAGATCGATGCTTTTCTAGCCATGAAAGTTTCTTCTAATTTTGAGGAAGGATATTTCGATTCAGAAGGAGACGTAATTTTTCTTGAGAAT
Organism: Tanacetum coccineum; assembly: GCA_026074375.1. Classification (NCBI taxonomy): domain Eukaryota; kingdom Viridiplantae; phylum Streptophyta; class Magnoliopsida; order Asterales; family Asteraceae; genus Tanacetum; species Tanacetum coccineum. The sequence goes on along the minus strand of BQNB010031732.1, from coordinate 11,698 downwards.
CTGCTTAGTGATGATACCACCCATAATCTCGCTCCCGAAGTGATTTCCGATCATGAACCAAAACAAAATGAATCCATCCATAATACTTCGATTACTTTTTCTCCAAGGAATGATCCTCTTCACCATGAGTTCGCCGGTGAGATATGAACAGCGGTCAACATCAGAGAAGGGTTAATCCAAAGATCCATGATGCCATTAAGAAAGAGGTTGAAAAACTTCTTGACGCTGGATTGATCTACCTATTCTCAGATAGTCCTTGGGTGAGCCCAGTGCGCTGTGTGCCAAAGAAAGGAGGAATGACTGTAGTGACCAATGATGAAAATGAGTTAGTACCAACTAGACTTGCAACGGGATGGAGAGTTTGTATTGATTATCGTAAGTTGAACGAAGCCACCAGAAAAGACCATTTCCCTTTGTTGTTTATGGATCAAATGCTTGAGAGACTTGCAGGAAATGAGTACTACTGTTTCCTCGATGGTTTCTCAGGTTATTTTCAAATACCACTCGATCCGAAAGATCAGGAAAATACCACATTCACCTGCCCATACGGAACGTTTGCTTATCGCCGCATGCCTTTTGGTTTATAGACAATTGCACCAGGCACGTTCCAGAGGTGTATGATGGCCATATTCCATGATATGATTGAAAAGACAATGGAAGTTTTCATGGATGACTTTTTAGTTTTCGGAAATTCTTTTTCTACGTGCCTTTCCAATTTAGAGAGAATGCTTAAACGGTGTGAAGACACTAATTTGGCTCTAAATTGGGAAAAAAGCCATTTTATGGTGAAAGAAGGCATCGTACTTGGACACAAAATTTCAAAGAAAGGAATAGAAGTCAGACAAGCCAAAAATAGATTTCATGCTAAATTATAGCGAGTTTCTAGGGACATACAGGTTTTTACTTGTAGTTTATCAAGGACTTTTCAAAGATTTCTCGACCAATGACACATCTCCTTGAGAAAAACACTCCTTTTATTTTCTCAGAGGAATGTGTTCAAGCTTTTAAGACTTATTGTCTGAATTATCGAAGCTCCAATTCTAATTGCTCCTGACTGGGACCAACCCTTTGAGCTTATGTGCGATGCTAGCGACTATGCCATAGGTGCGGTTCTGGGGCAACGAATTGAGAAGCACTTTAGGCCGATACATTATGCAAGCAAAACGATGACCGAGGCGGTAATCAAACTACAACCCACAAACTGAAAAAGACAATGTTGGCGTGGGTGTACGATTTTGAAAAAAATTCCGGTCATACCTCATCATGAATAAAAGCATAGTGTATACGGACCATTCCGCCTTTTAGGTACCTTTTTGACTAAGAATGATGCCAAGCAAGATGCTTGATAGTTCTACTCCTTCAGGAATTCGATTGTAAAAGTATTGTACGAGGGAGCTGAGAACTACGCAGCGATCATTTGTCCCGAAATTAGGAAAACCCGTATGAAAAATGTTTTCGAATCCAACTGATTAACGAAAATTTTACTTCGAGACACTTTTATCTGGTGACTTCTCATGTTGACTCAAGTATCCCGTAGTTTTTGTTTATGCAAATTTCACGCGGGGTAATTTATGTCTAAGGAATGTCAGACTTAATCGAAATACAAAAAATTTTCGAAGATGTCAAACACTATTTTTGGACGACCCTTTTCTATTTCTAAACCTGTGCGGATCAAGTGTTCCGGCGATGTGTTTTTTTTCAGGCCTAAGAAGTGTTGACATTCTCACAGATTGACTATAGTGGACCACCGGGGGAGTACACCTTACGGTGCCTAAACTTACACCTCCAAAATGGTTTTGTCTTCGGTTTCTATTGGCCCACAATCTACAAGATGCCCTGAGTTTGTCAAATATACTGTGACTCTGCCTAGCGTCAGGGAAAAATTTCACAAGTGATGAGATGCCACAAAAATTCCATCCAAGTGTGGTCGAAATCTTGATGTTGGGTCGATAGGACATTTGGACCATTGCGTCATCTAGAGGAATATTAAGTTCATATCGTATGCTGTGATTTTTTTTATAATTGGGAGAAGCCAAGGCGCCCCCACAATGATTGCTTAGATGTTGTAGTTAAGTTTTTGAAATCTTTGTTTGCAGAATTCGGAACAACTAGAGCTATTATAAGCGTTCGTGGGACCCCCATTTCTTGTAATGACTCAATTGCTCAAAGTAATGTCTAAGTTTGAGGTAACTATCGTCTTTCTACTGATTACCACCCTCAATAGACGTGGGTCAAGTCGAGTGTAATTCGAGGGTTAAAACTTATTTATTAAGAAAGTTAGAGAAAACGTGCCTCATGGTCGATATGGATTGATGTCGCTCTGTCGCATTTCGTACTGCTTAGAAGACTCAACCATTTGGTTGCTACCACCTTACAAGCTCGTTTATGGAAAGCCGTGTCATCTTACTATCGAATTAGTGCATAGTAGCGTAATGGCGCTTTAATAATATGCTATTTTTGATCTTAAAAACGACGGGTGATCACCGTACGCTGAAACTTAATGAACTTAATGATGCTTCGTGATCTAGCTTTTGGGATTTCTTTGATTGTTTAAGGTGAGGACCAAGATGCTTCAGACTCAAAGATCAAAAACGCATTTTCAATATTCGGGAAAAGCTTAAAACCAGATGGTACGGCTCCCTTTCACCATAATAAGTTTTTCATATGGCACTACAAAATTATCTCACTGGACCGGATCTAAACTTCAAAGTGATCTGCCTCCGTCTTAAGACACTACTTCGGAGGGGCACACTCCATCCATGTTTTGTCCCAGATCTCAAACTTTCCCTAAGATGAATGGAATTCAGGATCGTGTCATGCTATGTGACTCGGTTACCCCACCAATAACAATGCAATTCATGGAGGCACCCCTGCTTATCCATTTATTTTCTAATTTCCTTTCTAGCCGTTAATGTCGTTGTGTTGAGGCTGGTTAATCTTCCAGTTCTTTGTAGTTTGTGTTGGTGCTTGTGATGTTGACAGATTAGACCTTACTTTTATGAAGACATCTGTGTTGGGTGTTTTGTTCCCGTTTCTATTCATGCTTCCTAGCCTTTTATTGCTTTTGTTTGGGTAAATCCGATATCCTAAAGATTATGATCGACTACATTTATATTATTGCCTCAATTATCTAAACGCTTAAGTTATTTGTGATACTTTTCTTCATGTTTGAGTTATGCCAATAGGCATGTTTGAGTTCTAGTTGGGGTTTTTAAGACTTAGGCTAGGATAATTAGAGGACAATGTTTGATTTTAGTTATGGGGTACGTATATATTCGATATGATCCTTGCTACTTTTACCCTTTTTCTACTCGTACCGTTTTTCCCCACAAAATTTTCAAAAATATGAAAAAATTTAAAAATTTTCAAAAAAAATAATAATAAGTGTTTTTGTCACAATTTTGACTTTCTTGCTGGGTTAGAATAAGAGTAAATTTTGACCCGATTGAGCATGTTGAGCTCTAGCTTATTCCTTATTTTAGGCTAAGCGTTCGCGATTTTCGCGAAGAACGAAAAATGATAGAGTTAATTATGAGTAGGATGCTAAACAAGGATTATTTGAATTCTTAGAAGCTATGATGTAATTGTTGCTTTTTCTTCCCATTAGCTCGCTAACGGATTAATTATACGTGCTGTTTTTGGAGATTTAACTTAAATCAACAATTTTTATGTTATATATACAAAAACTTTTAGTCTTAATTCAAATTTAACTTGAATTTTTTCAAAAGAAGTCTTCTTTAAAATTGTTAATAAAAAAATGATAAATTGATAAAAAAAATTATAATAATAAAGCTGTGGGTTGATAAAAAGTTTATACCTCTTGCGGCTCACAAAAGATGTGGTTGTCTTTTAAGAAAGCCCATAGTAAGAATAAAGTGTCCGAGGACTGATAATGTTTGCTGATCTTGCAGTACATCCAGTTTGTTGCAGCCTTCTAAAAGGTTGAGGGTTATAATTGCATAAATGGTCTGATATTATGTTTAAATTATATTAAATATTGACTCTTCTTTTTGTTGCGTTAAATTCAAATATGCCTTTGCACTTTGACTAATTATTTTTATAAGCTTTGAGATATTCGGAAACTAAGAGTTTTTGAAAACCCTTATAGGTCGTGGGTCCCGATACTAGTATTTGTCGGGATGTCAAAAGCCTGTGCACGTAGCCGCAAAGTTGGGGATGTTTCGAGACGGAAAGTCGCTACATGGGATGATCTCGCTTTAACTTACTGTTTTCTATGGTGATACGTAAAGCATAGTGTATTGCAAAAGTTGATCCATGGTTTGAATTTCATGATAAAGACACTCACTTAAGATATTATAACTTCGGAGTAAAAAGTTCACAAGTTGCAAATATGAGTAGTGTTAGCATCTTACTGATATTTAGTTGTGATTTTGTTTTAAGCTTGGTTTGGATAAGTGAAAAGTCAGGAACGATGAATTTATCCTTTTTGGGGCATTCTCGGAATCGAAATGCATCTTGTTCTATGATCCCTAACAGTTATGAAAATAACGAAAGTCAAAATAATATAATATAAAATAATAATAATAAAAAAAATGAAATGAAAAAGTTTTAGAAAAATAGGAATAATAGGGGTTTTTTTAACTTGTGATTTCGAGCTCTTTCTCCACAATAATCTTTGTACTTTTCAATGGTTTAGTTGGGAATTTTAGTTATATTTGGTTATATGCATATTATATGGCATGAGGACACGCATTCGCTAGTTTGGGGATTTTTGATTTGTGTAAAACACATATATCATTTTATTATCAAATAAACCCATATAAAAAGATCCATATTCTGTGCATAAAAGGTGTGTATATTGCTTTTTTTGTATTTCTTTATTATGTAGTACGGATAAAGCAATAATCCAAGAAAAACAGTTAAAACCGGGCAAAAATGAACACGGCGGACGGAAGAGCACACTAAGAGCCGGAAGTTTTCTACTGAAAGGGCAAAAACGTCAGCAGGTGTTAGACACCCTTCAGTCAAACCTTGTCAAAGTCATAACAGCAAAAATCACTCAAAGTTTACAAACAGTCCTTCATAAATTACAAAATTACAAAAGAAGTCCCCAAAACCCTAACACCCGTTATCTTTTAATACATATAGATACGGGCGTGGATTCTTCCTTCTATAATCAAAATTAAATCTATCCCATACGAAGCCGAGCCATTTCTTTATAAACCATTACAAGGCCCAATACAAGTCAAAGTCCCGGGTCAAACAAATAATTATTCGCACCTTTTTAAGTTAAAAAGGGAGGGAGATTACAATTTTTACTTTTCATCTCCTTCCCTAATTAACAAAGGGTTTCAAACCATAGGGCAAATAACAAATTAGGGGCCAAAAAGGAAATTCATAGTACATTGGATTGGCTGGATGGTTAAATAATTATCACCAAACAATACCATGGTCATGCCTAATGAAGAGGGACACATGGACTTGACATGTAGTCCAAAAGGGAATGTTGGGATTTTCACTTATGTACTCACAACATGAAGCTCAAAGCCTTCTGTCACACGGATGCCTCGCTGGCAATCCGTGTGTGCCGATTTTTGATACATCTGTCTAGATAATTACTACCAATCATTGAAGGAATCTAAGGGCCAATGATGAGAGGACAAAGTCAACTAATATTGGGGACTTGAAGTTCAGCTGGATACTATAATTACCCACACCCCCCCCCCCCCCCCCCCCCCTCTCTCTACACACTGGAGATGGAGGACTAGTTTGTTAAGCTTTTATTTTGCTTGTAGTTTTTGGCTTAGTAGTTCATTTGCTTATGTAATTTTCATTTCCATTTAATTTCCAATTTGTAATCTTAAATTTCACTTAATGTAATCGAAAATTTTAGTTAATGAAAAGCTTACTTAAATCTTCTTAAGTGTTTACTCTCAAATTCACTCTCTTTATGTCAATATGCTCTCAATTAAGCTCTAATGTTAAAGCATTACTGGCCCTTCATAAGCTCTCTTAGCTCTTAAAGTATCTAAGCTGTGTTTTGAGCGTATTAATCCTTTAATCCATTTAAACTATAAAAATCAGCTTAATACTTTGATTATTGGACTCTTAAGCTAATGGAAGGGAAGCTAGCCATGGATGAGCTTCCAAGGACTTTTACTGGCTTTCTTGATAATGCCAGAGATGTTGATAGCTTTTGAGCAGAAATTTCATGCCTTTGTTTAGCTAAGGTTTAAGTAAGTTTCTCATTTAGATTTCTGTCTTAGATTACTAGCTTAATAGTTGCTTATTTATGCTTATTATTAGTTTAACTATGCTTATCTATATGTTTTATTGTTGGTATGTAGCTGTCATTATCTGTTTCTTGATTTTTTTAAGAATAGATTTTAAGTTTTCTTATATTTGCTTCTTTAAATCTGTCATAGCTCAAAACTTCATAGCAAAGTTATAATCTCTTTACTTTATGGCTTTTCTTAGTTGTTAGTTTAAGCTTATAGGTATGTCTAGTTGTTTGTTACCTAGTATTTAAGTTTAGATAGTAGATTTTCAAATTCATAACTAAAATTGAAAATCGGCCATAGTTAAAAGGGGTGTTTGGATTAATGAAGTTTGACCTTATAAGTTAAAATGTATTGTGTTTTCAATTGGGTCATGCTTCATTTTCACTAATTTGATAAGTTTTAAATAGGTTGAATCATTAGTTATGTTAAGAAAATTTTGAGGCTTAAATCTCTTTGTTACTGCACACAGGGGTTTTTCCTTTCCTTGTTGTTAAAATTTTGATCCACGCCTCATTCGGCTAGATTCTTGTTTGTGTTGGTTCTAAAAACACACTCATTGGAGTGTATGTGCATGATTGACAAACTTGTCACCTACAATATTGGTTTTGCCCTCTTTGACATTTGCAATCAGATAGCACCACTACAGTCTTAACTGCAGTGGTTTTTTGAATCAAATTTTGGATTGCTTATTTGGTGTTAGCTATTAAAAATCAGTAGGGTTTATAGTTAATACTACGGTTATATAGATTTGGACTTGTTTCTATTTTTATAGCTTATTCCATTGGATACATTTAGCTTTTAATTTCATAGTAAAACCTAAAATAAGACCAAAAACTGTATTAACTCATATTTAGCTTTTTCAATTTATATTTACTAGCTTCTTAGGAGGTGTTTTATGGTTTGGATTCATAGATGTTGTAGGTTGATTAAGATTCCAAAAAGCTTAGTTTATGTTATAGCATTTTGAGCTTTTTAGCTTATTTTGATTTTTGAGTTTTTGTGTTTGATCCTGAGTTTGCCATTTAGTCTCAGATTTCAGTTAAGCTTATAGTGTAGTAAGTGTTGATTAGCTTATCATCTTTTGATGGTAGGTAGATACAGCTTTCAAATAGCTTTTAGATTGAAAATAACCTATCTTGAGTTGTGTGCAGCTTTAAGTAGAATTAGTTTTTTGAGCTCAAAAAGCTCACTTACTGTAAACAGCTCTTTAAAAGCTTTTAGAGAGCATTTTTTTGAGTTTCAGCTTATATTGCTTGTAATTAAAGTTGTTATCTTTAGGTGATTAAAACTTTTCTTTTTTAGTTAACAAAAAAATAGGAGTGGTAGTCGGGGTGAGCATAGACTCGAACCCCGACTCATACACTCTACCCTTTATAACACACCACACACCACACTCTACCGTGTGCCCTTGGTCTTTTTCATATGACTTCTTGCATTATTTTATCTTATACACAGATTTTAGCATAATATGGCGTTATAAGCTGTTATAGCTTTTTTCATGGGCTTTATTTTATAGCTGTGTCTCCGAGACCTCTATTTTTCCTAGGTTTTAAATTAGTAGAGAAAATCTACATTTTTGATCCACTATCTTTAACAGGTATAAAAACACTTTTGGTCCATTTTTTAAAAATTTGGGGTTTAGAGCCAAAAAGTCCGAGTATCCATATCACATTTGAGCCAAAATCTACAATTTGGTTCACAATTTGAGAGCAAAACCCGAGTATCATTTCACATTTGTGCCAAATCTTTTTAACGAAAATGTTAGATTTGGATCAAATGTTGAAAATGGATAACTCGGGTTTGGTTAAAACCCGAAATTTTTTAAAAAATGGACCAAAAGTGTTATACCGGTAAAGATAGTGGACCAATTTGTAGTTTTCTCTAATTAGTTATAAGCTTTTTTATAGATTTTTTCTAGAATTTTTTATAGTTCGTATATATTTTTTAAATTTATTTCATTAACAACTTTAATATAATCATAAAAAATAGAAAAAATATCAAAAAAATAAAAAATCTTTTTTAGAAAATTTTCTTTATCATTTAGACGTAGAATATTAGTTTGACTCTCGTAGGTTTATTTTTGTGCTTTTTAGCTTTCTAGGGCTCGGTCTTTAATTCCGTTATTCGTTTTTGTGATTTCTTTTCAAATTTATCGTTAAGTTTTCAAATTTTGCATCTCCTTTATTTTTACTCATAGTATTAGTTGTATTAATTCCAATTCTAGGTTTAAGGTGCTAATCAGGGTTTATTTTGTCATTTCTGTTTTTTTTTTTTTGTCCGCGTGTTAGTTATGTTACTTGCATTTAATTGTTTATGGTTTTTAGTCATAGAAAATCATCAAAAAGTTGAAAAATATTCATAAACATGTCCAAACTGAATCGAGGGAATCAATTCACATTCTTTGGGTTAACGAACCGGTAATCACTTACCGGTGTAAACGTTTTTTTTTTATTATATTTTTGTGTTTATAATTGCTTTAATCTTTGTCCTCAAGGTTTATTTGATATTTCTATAAATACTTTCGATATATTTCATTATATTACGTAAATTTGCTATATCAACCACTAATGACTCTTGCGAGCCTCATAATCACCGCTTGACTCGTATTCGCATTACACTATTATTTCTATGCGGATCCTTAGGATTCCATAATCCTAAATGCGTAGTGATTTAATGTATCGGAAGTACGTTTAACACTTCTAGGTGAGAGGTTTTAGGATCCTCTTGATGAGGGCACTAAGGCATTACACTATAACATTGATATCAGGTCTATTGCCGTTAAGTATATAATCTACCTATCATGCTCTATATTTGGTATTATTACGGACTCACATTATTCGTCTCTCGTGTGTTTGGTTTCATGTCAGACAATAGGGTCTTTATTGGGCTTAGAGTCTTCTAGTCAATATTTCTTATTGCTTTTCTTTATTATATTTTGATTGATAAAAATATTCCATCATCTTAGTGGTTTTTTTGTAATCCTAGAAGCAATATAGTTTCCCTATCATATCTTTTCAAACTCATCAATGCTGATCTTGGCATAGTATCACACATTTCTTGACATGTTTGGATCTGAATATAATGTCAGTCCAATTTTATTTTGGACATATACTACGATTGGAGTCTTTCTTTTTAGTGAAGAGTGTGTTATTCTACCATTCACATGGCCGATAATTATGTTTAATAAGAAATGCTTTTAATCGATCGTACCAAGCTTTTGGGGCTTGTTTTAGACCATAAAGAGCTTTCTTAAGTTTATAGACATAATTAGGTTTTGCGAAGTCAATAAATCCTGGAGGTTGTGCCACGTAAACCTCCTCATTGATAAAACCATTAAGGAATGCACTATTTACATCTATTTGGTATAACTTAAAGTCTAGTGCGCAAGCATAAGCTAAAAGTATTCTTATGGACTCTAGTCTAGCTACGGGTGCATATGTTTCGTCATAATCAATTCCTTCTTGTTGATTATAACCTTGGGCGACTAACCTAGCTTTGTTTCTAGTTACTATGCCATTTTCATTAAGTTTATTTCTATATACCCATTTTGTTACTATGATGGTCATATCCATGGGATTTGGGACTATTTCCCAAACATCATTTGTTTTAAATTGGTTTAGTTCCTTTTGCATGGCCATTACCTAATTTTCATCTTTTAATGCCTCATTTATATTTTTAGGTTCTATTGTTGAAATAAAGCAAAAGAAATTGCTTTTGTCTTGAGCTTACGATCTAAGAGTTCTTTGATTTAGATTACCAATAACATTTTCTAGGGGATGAGTTTTGGATTCTTTATTATTTATAATTTGATTATTTTCTAATGAGATGTCTTCAAGATTGTTACCTATGGGTTTTGTTTTACTAACCTCAATAGCTTCTTCTTCGACTAACTCATCATCTTCCAATGGTGATGTTTTAGGCGAGGGAGGAGTTTCATCGAAAGTTACATTCAATGACTCTTCAACTTTCATTGTTTGTTTGTTAAGTATTATGTAAGCTTTACTATTTTGCGAATATCCTAGGAAAACACCTTCGTATGACTTTGGGTCGAACTTGGTGAGGTAATCTTTTGTATTAAGAATAATGCATTTACTTCCGAATACTTTTAAATAGTTAAGGTTTGGTTTCCTACCTCTTAACAACTCGTATGGAGTTTTTCCTAAAATACGTCTAATGGAAACTCTATTAATTATATAGGTTGACGTATCGACCGCATTACACCAAAATTTTTGAGGAATGGATTGTTCATTTAACATGGTTCTACTAATTTCTTGTAGAGTGCGATTTTTTCTTTCTACTACTGATAAGTGTAAAATACAAATATCTGTTTATACCAAAATTAACCCTAAATGACCAAAAACACACTTAAAATGGCAAAGATATACTTGTTTTTGTGTTTTGTGTGTGCAGGTACGGATAAGACAAAAATCACAAGAAAACCGTCAAAAACAGGCAAACACGGATACGAGAACGGAAGAGTGTGCAAGAGCCGGAAGCCAAAGTCAAAAAAAATAACCTTGGTCAACCCTCAGTCAACCAAAGTCAAAGTCAACACTAGAAGACAAAAAGCCCAAAAAGTTCCAAATCAGTCATTTAAGTTTCAGAAATTTACACAAATGGTCCTTGAAGTATAATGGGCCCTAAACCTATCAAAAACAACACCCAAAAGTCCAAGCCCAATTACCCATACCCGGCCCAAAACCCTAAACCATACCCCTTTTATAAAAGTCCAGGGACCGAAGATGCCAATTTTGGAAGTTGTAATACACTTGGATGTGTATTACTTTTACACTTCACAAAGAGAGGGACTAAGGTTGCCAATACCCAAACTCACCCCACCCGTTTACCTAATTCAGTTAAAAATAAAAAAAGGGCGCCAAGAACACTTTACTGTTCATTGTCTCCTCCAATTCACCAAAGGGTCAAAACAAAAGGGCTTTTACCAATCAAAGGGTGGAAAGGATAATTCAATGGCGCTAGTATAAGATGGCAGGGTTTAATAGTCATTTCATGAGCCCTCATTGGTCTATCACATCAAAGAAGGACACGTTGGATTGAAGATAGCACAAGGAATGGGGATATTTACACTTGAGTCACTCTCAGAGAAAGCACAAGGTGTCACAATCACGGATTGCCACGCTGGCAATCTGTGTGTGCACTTATGTGATCCAAGGGTTGAGAATTACTCTCCAATGATTGAAAGTTTGTACGGCAGAGATGGATAGGAGCGTGTAAGAGTGCTCAGACCCTAGAAGGTTCTCTCAGCAGCTATAAAAGGCCCTCACTCATACACATAAAAATAATCTTCTTTTTCCTTTTTACACCTAGTTTAGCTTTTAGCTTTTTAATAGCTTATTGTAATTTTCTTTTAAAATAAGTTGTAATTTTCTTTTCAATCATGTAATCAAGCTTTTAGATTCATGAAATTAAGTTTTTATCTCTAAGAAATCTGTCAT
>BQNB010031731.1:0-51107 GCA_026074375.1 Tanacetum coccineum | reverse complement strand
ATTCCTGTGTAATTATAATCATAGCACCACAAGCTAGCTTTAATACCGTAACGGTAAGATGGAAGATAACAAAAAGAATTCGAATGTCTAGCAAAAGACTTGAATATACAATTAACATGTATGCGATTTATTGAAGTCATTATCTGACTTGCAAACTAATATGGTAAAAAGTTAGCATTCCAAGTGAAAATTATTTATCCAAACAAAAGAGTAACTCTTGTTTTATAGGTAACAATTTTAATGCACCCAGTGGCGGAGCCAGGATCTTGGTATATAGGGGGCAAAAAACAAATTCTTCGAAAACAGCTCCAAAAATCGCAGCTTTTTAGTAGCGTTTTAGCACTTTTTAATAGCGTTTAGCACTTTTTAATAGCGTTTTAGCACTTTTTAGCAGCTTTTAGCAGCGTTTAACAGTTTTTTAGCAGCTTTTAGCAATTTTTTAACATCTTTTCAATAGCTTTTTGATATTTAAGCAGTCGTATCGGGGGCAAGCTAAAAATAAGGCTATAAAAATACAATTTTTGCACTAAAAAAAATTCATCAGTTTATCGAGGGCGCTGGCCCCCCTACATTCTACATCCCTCCGCCCCTGAATGCACCAGTTTTGCAACTTCAAACACTTGTATACCTACTTCTTGAACTCGCAACCATGAATTATCAAATACACATAGCTAAGCATGCATTATTAAACTGGCTCTAAAATAAGAAACTACATATATGAACAACGGAGAAACAAATAATATCATATGGTTTCACGATACCCTGGAAAGTTCTAGAAGCGCGTTTTCTCATAGATTAGGGCAGGGCCGTCTCATTGATTTCGGTGGCCCTGTGCCATTACTATACGGAGGCCCCACTAAATACCAAAAATAAACGTATAAACGAATAATACTCCTTTCATACAACTTTTGGTGGCCCCTCTTTGGTGGTGGCCCTGTGCGAACGCACCTGTCGCACTCCCTAATATCCGGCCCTGGATTAGGGTTGTTGATTCTCAGTACTAGCTGCTCGACAGGGTTCAGTCTTTGGTCATTGGTGCGGTTGCTTCCAGCGCCGTTTGGAGGTGGTACATTGGCCATGAAAACAAGCTAGAGCTTTGTGTTATTTATAGTTAATGTTCAAGTTGTTGTAGCTATTTTTAATGACTAATGAGTAAAGTGCATTACTTAAAGGCCAAGTATATATAGGGGTCTTTTGGAAACTACTCCCTCCGGCTTATTTTTATTGTCTACGTTTTCTTTTTGAGTTGTCTCAATTTAATTGTCAACTATTAAAAATAGACAAGAAAGTTTGATCAAGTTTACTATATTACCCTTGTTTAAAATTATTATTACAAACTTTAAAGAAGAGTTTAATTAATTAGCTAATGATGAAATTGTCAATCTGTTAAAAGGTAATTAAGAGAAAACATTAATAAGTGCATTTTTCTTAAACGGTGTGTTTTTTTGTAAGGGGATAATAATTTTGAGACGGAGAGAGTATATAAAAAAGGTAAAAGGATTTGGTTGCAAGTATTTTTCTTTTTACAAAAATAAAAAAACGTTAATTTATCTCTATCTCTACTATTTATAAAGAGGTAATGCTCATTTTAGAAATCTTAAAATCATAAATCTTAAAATTTTAAACTAATGTAGTTTGCCTAAATTACTATAATTAAATACCTTTTAATACACCTTAAGCTTGATAATTTTAAAACCGACAACTTTTTAAAAACACACTATATTAATTTAAAAAAATACGCTTTGTATTTTAAAAAACACACAATTTGCATCAAAGGTCGAAGCAGGATAGCGATTTCTCAAGTATAATAAATTTTTGCTATAAATCGTCGCTTTGCGCGGGTATTAGTCTAGTTCTCTAAAAAGTATAAGCAAAGATTGAAAAGTTTATTATTGTTTGTATATAAAAAAAAATATAACTTACAAGTTACCTATCCATAATTAAAAGATTTATAATTCATAATCTTCTTCAGTTTTAAATACTCAACTTAATTAGAGTCATTTGATCTATATCATTATTTTCTTAAGTAATCAATTTAAAATATTAATTTAAATTTTTTAGAGTTTAAAACAAAATGCTAATACACAGTTTAATAAGAAAGTAATATCTATATATATGCTACATATAAAGCATTTTGCTCAAAACTTACAAAATTAATGATTGAAATGTATTTTTGGAAGTGTTGAATCTGACATATTTTCTCATTCCACAAATCACGGTTGTTTTTTCATTCCACAAATCACGGTTGTAAATGCAGGTTATATTAGGAAGTCAACCCAATGTTAATTATATAAAGCAAAACTTTCAGAGAAACAATTGGTTCAATTCATTTGTTCTCCATAGATATACTCATCCACCTATCTTATCTTGAAGCTTCTTCCCCAACTCTTTCCACCAAATTTCATTATATGAAGAAGAAAATATTAGGGAGGTTTTTGAGGGGTTTTTTTTGGTGCCTCAAAACGTAATGGGGACAAATTATTCCGGTTATCGGCTCCGAATGATCTGGCGATATGGGTTCAGGTAGTAATCAAGCTTTATATTATCTTGGGTTTTTTTTTTTTTAAAAAGATGAATTGATTGATTGATATTAGAAGAATTCCATATATGTTATGATTTTGATCGAAGGTTTTATTAATTTGTTTATGTGGAAAAATTAGGGGAAAAGGCATTGGATTGCTGAGAACCCTAATTTCTTGGGTTTGGCATAGCAGCCATGGCGAGTGTTTGGATATTGATGAAACTGATTATTTGCGTATTCATGGTTTAGGATTGCTTATATATTCTGATGCCCGTATCTTGGTGGGTAGCCACACCTGAATTGTGGTTGCAGCCATGGCAAGTGTGTCGTATCACATCTATATTTGCATTCGTATTTTCAAATGTCTTGACCAGAGTGCGAGAGATAGAAACAAGTTTTCTGTATATTACAATTCTAGCTGAAAGCATTAGTATTAAGGAAATTAAGTCTTGATGTTCAAAATATTTTGTATAATAATTCAAGGAAGTGTTGGTTGAGTTGTATCCATTTTGTTTCATTAGACTACGTGTTTCTGTTATTATTAGACATGAATTAATGCAGCTTAGTTTTGAGCTGTATGGCATCAATGAGTTTTGTGGCGTTTAAAGAAAATAATTTTTTCCTACTTATTTTCTGTGAAAAATTAGCAAAAAAAAGAGGCATTTTTTTTCCGTCAAGCACTAAATATTGCTATTCCGTTTTAAATAAGTACATTGTCCCTTTTATAATCAATCCCAAACACCCTATTAAAAGTAAGCATGCTGCTACTACATTATATCGGTGTTTGAATTCTGCTAATCTCAATTTGTATTCATTCATGTTCGCCTTATCTTTCTTGCCATAGTGGGAAGATCTAATGGACAATGAAGAAGCGATTGAAACATTGCCTGAAGTGTATGGTGATGACTTTGCGGAGTTTAACTTATTAGTGGGAATGGCAGATGAGAAAAAGACCAAAGGGTTCGCCAGTAATGAAACAACTTCTATAATTTGTCTCAGCACGTCAAGGTACATCTTCTATTTTTTCTTACGGATTCCATTCCAAGAAAACGTCGCAAGTTAGATGGGATTTGATCTCGAGGGAGAAAAAGAATTTTACAAATAACAGCATTCCAAACGGTTTAAAAAACAACAATGAGTTTAATCTTGACATTATCGCTATTAAAAATACTCCACCCCTAACCATAATAAGTCATCAACCATGAGCATATCATGATCATACGATGGAAGAAAAGTTATATTCGCTAAATCCATAAATGACTTTCAATATTCATATGAGCTATTGCTAACTGTATCTGCCAAATATGGCTTCATCAAACTATCTTCAATGAATCACTATTCGAGCTCACATTACATAAATCACTAGATGATGACGATTTAATATCTTCTGCAGATGATGTTCTTAGAGATTCGGTTGCTAGCGATGTGTCAGCTCTATCTACTTCCTTCAAGTGAGAAAGTCGGCTCATACTATTGTCTTCATGAATTTTGATATTTTGGGCGATTTCATTTTCTGAAAATGAGAGCCAATTAGTTTGCGATGCACAATTTCTCAAATGTGTGTGCCACTGATTCTTTATATCATTGTGGCTTCATCCTGGTAATTCTTATGCTATCAGTAACATTGACCATATGAAATTAACGATATCATTAGTTAGTTGTTCTTCTTATTATTATTCAGATATGTAGCTCCTTATGTAGGGTAATAATAATATTTGGTATTTTAGTTCTAAAGAACATGTGTAAAACGATGCCGCCAGGATTGTTTTAATTAGGTGGATGTAAAATCAGTTTGGGTCATTAGAACTGATAGAAACTATAATGGGATTGTTTTAATAAGGTGAATGTTTCCCTTTTTAGGGATTATTTTGATTTCAATAATCTTGCAAATATAACTATCTTTCTAACTCTGCTTTGTTATATTGTTCACATGAACAGGTTTATGTAGAAAAAAGGCCTTTAGTACCAAAACTATGCTAAAAGTTATGGAAATAATGATCATCGGGTGAGAGAGCAAGATGAAGTTTATGAAAGGTTCTAACCTTTCTGTACTTCAAATGGTGCATGGTAAGCAAAACTATTGGTTCACATATGTGTTAACCAATGAGATAGTGAATTGCATGATAATTTGATAACATGGTTTTGTTTCAAGACTATTAAGTTAAGAGTTTCATAGTGATTTCGTAATTCAAGTGGATGAAACAAGATACTTGCTTCACAAGGTAATCCAATTTGTTCGAAACTAAATATCGTTGCCGCTGGCACGGGTACTCGGCTAGGAATTTTGATCTTACCACAATATTGAATAGCGTTAATTATCGACCGCTAAGAATTTCCGCCGCTATGCGCGGGTACTTGCCTAGTAATTTCTAAATGGCATCGCAATGAGCCAAATAATATTATTCAATTGTTCACATTAAAATTTAAAAGATAACTAAATTTATGTGAATGCATAAAGTTAAAAGTTTGTTTATATAATGAAAGAATACATTTTAATAGCGGAATTATGAAACATGAAACATTTTAAATAATTATTTCAACCAGTCAAATTGCTCAATTTTGTGGTTAAACCGAGTCTCAAACTCCCAATTGAAAATGAAACAAAAATTAAGATAGATTCGTTTGTATGCTAAAAAGAAATTAAAATTATGAAAGTACTCGAGGTGTATTTATTTTTACTTTATAATTATGTCAAATAATACTAGTGAGTTTCTCATATGGTTCAATAGTAGTAATCCAAGATGTTTTCAAGGTTTTTAGACACAAAATCAAATTTACTGTAAAATTTGAGTTTAATGTACGGACTTATTATATAACATCGGCGGTATTTCATTTATATTAATATACAATTCCGTAAAAATTATACAATTAGCCTTAAGCTAGTGTAAATCTTGAGCATACTTCGAATAGAATATTATATGAAGCTTAGTAAGTTCACCTCGGTCATATTAGTTTCAATAATATCTCGATAAACGTATATAGGAGGCTTGTGAAGACTGGACTGATTTTTCTCTAGGTAGAGCATCTCGTGCGTAAAGTTCGGTTTTGGGGATTACTTCCCCCATCTAAATAAGGATGCACATACTCGAGCTTAATGGCCAAATCGTCCTACAGAAAAAAATGCGAATTGCAAAATAGGAGAAATCTTAACCACAATTTGAGATAATAGTTTAGGTTAATATACAATTTTAAATCTATATATAATTTGGCATACGGATATTACTACTGGTCCTACGTTATGATACAATTGATTGCAACTTGCAGGCTCAATCGGGCTTAGGTCTTGTTCTTTAAAATGGAAAAGACAAAATATTTGAGTGACAACAGAGCCAATAATAGATCTATTAATCCCTTCAATGTTCCGGTACACAAATGAAACGTTTCCACCAGGTAGGATTGAATCATGGAAAGCATACAAAAGTATAAGTATTGACGAAATGACAGCAATTCAAAATGTAAAAAAGATAATTTAATAAATTACCAGAGTAGGAAAGAATCTGTGCCAAGCAATAGGAAACTTAGCAAAACCTCCACCTTTAGTTTGCTTGTCCAATTTAAGCTTTAATTTTTTATATAATAAAGGAACTTTAACAACAATACCTCCCTCTTGTTTTTCATCAGGAAGTGGATGTACTTTTGATAACAATAAATTCACCCTTATAACAACGGATCCGGAGGCTTGGTAAAATGGAAAAGAAAAGTAGCCATTGAATTAGAGAGAAAAGGAAAAGGATGGAAGATGTGTGTTTTTGTAGAGAGAAAACACACACTTTCACACTTTACAAAAGTGAGCTTCACCCCTCCATGGAAGTATGGAGGGGGTATTTATAGTCCCGGTCACGACTAACTAAACTAACCCGACACGACTATAAATGATAAATGTAATTCCGGATTAGTCACCATATTTTAGGGCTAACAATCTTCCCCCAATATGTGGACATACGGAATTACTTACAATATTCCTAACAAGTACAATAACAACGCATATAAAGTCTTCAAAAGCGCTTCCAAAGCTGAAGATGTCTTCTGAGTTCTTCTGGTCTTGAACCTTGTACTACAGCTTGGATCTTCATTGTCTTTACTTGTTCTGGAATCATTGTAGTATGCATGAGTTGGATTAACTTCCCCCCAATCCATGCAGCATGTCTTGAAAAGCTTTTTTCATAGACTCCTTTTTGGCGAAGTTTCTGAATCAGCTTCCCCCAAAACCAACATCCCTATCTTAAGCAGATTCTAAAACTTTGATGTAGCTTGAACAATCTTCTACTTGTCATTGACGTGCACAACGGAATTTTATAGAAGTCAAACCACACCAACGACCACTGCTTCTTGTCATTAGGGCTTGGTGAATATTCATTTTGGGGTGCATGCGAGAAATAAGCAAGTGTTCGTCTCACGTTTGTAGAATACTTCACAAACCATTCTAAGTAAAACATGGTAGCATCAAAGTCAATAAAGTCCCGAATGTACACATTTTTAGGGCTAACAATCTTCCTCCTGGAAGTTGACATGGTAACATCAACGTCAATTAAGTCCCGAATGTACACATTTTTAGGGCTAACAATCTTCCTCCTGGAAGTTGACATGGTAACATCAAAGTCAATTAAGTCCCGAATGTACACATTTTCCCCCATGATGGTTTCGAACTCTCGGAAGCATCATTGTCATGTACGTCCATATACTCGAGAAGTTCTTGTCATAAGCATAAATTTTGATATCTAAAAGAATCATTACCCTCTTGACTTCACAAACCGTAGAGGAGTTGAAGCAAGAATCAAGAATACTTGGTATAATCAAGGTCTTGTAAATGAATGTCATCGAATAACTTTGAAGATTTTGCTTAGACTGTGAAATATCTTTGTCTTGGAATAACATAAAAATACCCGTGAGAAGTGCTGATTACATCTTAACCTTTAAAACTCTCTGGCTAACTTACCAACCTCGAATTCTGTCGGCTATTGCTATGACCACATGTTGAAGTAAACCCGATATACCAAACTTGAAACTAAAGTAAAATTCTCCAAATTTGTTACTTAATCTTGCACTATTGTTAATTGAAGAACGGTGCAGAAGAAAATATCTAAGTACCTTATACTCAACATCAAAAGTATAAGAAGTACAACACCTCTTGAAATTATCCACATCGACATCTGCGTGTGACACTGAGTACTACAACGTAACTCCTTTAAGTGATAGTTGTCCAGGTCTTCATCCAACCACCCCTTGACTGCTGGAAACTAGATAATCCAAGTCTTAATCATAACTGTATACGTTCAAGCAAGTCATCAATCGATAGAAAATAGAAGAAAGTCACGATGATGAAATAAGTAGACGCCTTTGAAAAATCTGACTTCAATCGCAAATAAGGGGTATCAAATCAACTTCGTGATCACTTGTCATCGTAATCCGAATCTCTAGCCGTTTTGACATTTAAGTGAATCTTTTCAGGATCGTTTTGGGATTAAGTGTTGTTGTTTGTGTGGTGTGTTGTTATGGTTGATTGTGTTTTATGAGTCTTGATTCTTGATTGTGGTGTTTGTATGCAATTCACGTTCACGGGATTTTACACGTCTATGATTAAAACCGATAAATGAATTAACGGGATTTTACAAAATCAATAGAAAAAACCGTGAATGAATTGATTCGGACTCAGCGGCCAATGATTTAATTGTCTAAAAACAGATAATTTTCTGGCTAGGGTTACAGCAGATTGTTTAACTAGGCTCACCAAACTGAAACGGGCCTCAAAATACAGATGGGCCGTGAGCTAGAACAAAAACAAGTGTAACACAAATTCCAAAAAACTGAAAAATGTCAATAAATCATAGTAAACGAGCTTTTTGGGCCTTAAGAAATCCTTAACCAGCTAAAGGGTGGTTACAGCGTGATCCGTCTCGTTTTTCTCTTCGATTTGAGAGGTCACGGGCCTGAAACGGACTTACGGATCAAAAGTTATGGCCGTTTTACTGAAACCCTTTTCTTCACACAAGATTTCTATTCAAAACGCAATGAATAAAAAAATTGGGCAGAGTAACGTTTAGTCAAAACGCAGTCGTGGTCTTCAAAACGCAACCTGTAATCAAAACGCAGTGAACCAAAACGCAACCAATGTCAAAACGCAATGAGTCAAAACGCAGTGAGTCAAAACGCAATGAGTCAAAACGCAACCAATGTCAAAACGCAATGAGTCAAAACGCAGTGAGTCAAAACGCAATGAGTCAAAACGCAATAAGTCAAAACGCAATGAGTCAAAACGCAACATGAACTTTGCCAGAAAGCCAAAACGCAACGACGAAATATACGAGTTTTTCCACCTAAAATCGCCTAAAAATCGCCCTTTTTGACCTTTTAACTTGATTTTTCTTGCACAATTAGCTACCTTATGCATAGATCTTGCTTAATAACTAAAACATTCACACATCTAAGCACAATAATTCGGGTTTGATTTTTTTTCTTCAAAATTACACACGAATTTGATCTTGTTTAACCACAAGAATCAACCACGAATCCACACGTAGCTCTGATGCCAATTGTTAGTATAGATTCACCCTTATAACACAAGATCCGGAGGCTTGGTAAAATGAAAAAGAAAAGTATCCATATTATTAGAGAGAAAATAGAAGAGATAGAAATGAGAGAGAAAGTGAAAAGATATTATTAGATATTTTGAACAACTAACTTTTCCAAGTGGAAAAGTTCCTTATATACCCCGACACTTAAAAGTGACGTGCGGGATATTTAACTAGGACCCGGGCTCAGGTTTTGCTTGGGATTAAACCCGAAACATATACAATATTAGATTAACTATCGAGCCCGATTCCCGATATTATACTATTACAACGTTAACTAATTAAAGACCGAAGCTCCATCGTAGAGTGACCGAGCTTCCTTGTTCGACTCAATAAATTGAGGCTAACATTTTGTACAATATATATATCTATTTTTTTTATAAACATCTCATAATACACACACACATAATGTGTGTTTTCTTGCACTTTCTTTTTTTCTCTCTCTACACCCCGATTCACAACTAATATCAACACAAACAATTAACCGATCGATCTTCAATCGATTATCTTATTTTGAATCGATTATCTCCTTTTTTAGTTGATTAACATCAGATTCAGATCTGCTTTTATTTTAGCTTATTTGATTTGAATAAGCTTATCCATTTATCATCGTTCGATTTTATGAGCTTATAATTCAGCTTATTTTGAGCGAATGATCTGAATTAATTGTTTCTAGTGATAAGCTAACTTATTAGGTGATTCATATAAATAAGTTTATTAATCATCTTCATCTGTATTTATTTTGCTGAATTATAAGCTAGCTTATTAGCTTATTTTGATGAATTATAAGTTATCTTATTAGCTTATTTATGTTGCTAGTGTTAATAAGCTTTATTATTAGCTATTTTTTATAATCTGAATAAGCTCTATTAGATTAATTTGTTGATATAAGCTGAATTAAGGTGTATTTAGCTTATCAGTTAGCAATAAGCAGTTTTAAGTAGCTTTTGAATAACGTGTTTGATATATCATATATGATACTTTTCATACGTATATCATATATGATATTGCTTCATCATATGTATATGACATGTGATTATCATATATGATATTTTAATTTTCCAAGAAACAGTTTATTTATTCTTTTATATTCATTTTATATTTTCAGAATTGAAAAACATGAATGCTTGTTCATTATGTGGAAGTTTATCACAACAAGAGGAGGTGCCCTAAGAGCTTTTAAGATCAAGAACAAGTCGTGGTTCAACATTAAGCTAGCTTATTATCTTATTTTGATGAGTTATAAGCTAGGTTATTAGCTTATTTTGATGAATTATAAACTATCTTGTTAGCTTATTTATGTTGCTAGTGTTAATAAGCTTTATTATTAGCTATTTTTAATGTTTTGAATAAGCTCTATTAGATTAATTTGTTGATATAAGCTGAATTAAGGTGTATTTAGCTTATCAGTTAGCAATAAGCAGTTTTAAGTAGCGTTTGGTTAACGTGTTTGATATATCATATATGATATATCAGATATGTTACTTTTCATACGTATATCATACATGATATTGCTTTGTCATATGTATATGGCATGTGATTATCACATGATATTTTATTTTTCCAAAAAACAGTTTATTTATGCTTTTATATTCATTTTATATTTTTAGAATTGAAGAACATGAATGTTTGTTCATTATGTGAAAGTTTTGATCACAACAAGAGGATGTGCCCTAAAAGGTTTAAAGATCAAGAACAAGTCGTGGTTCAACATTAAGTTGTTGTTCAAGAAGAAATTGTTGTTTAAAAAAGTATTCTTTTATGTTTGATTGTTATATGAACAAGTGTTATAATTCTTTTTTCACTTGAATTTTGTTGTTTTTTATTTTACATGAATGTGATTCTATAATATATCATATGTGATATTCTACGAAATCATATATGATTTTACATCAGTTTCTTTTACATTTGAATTATCATATGTGATATTTGTATTTTATAATTTGGTAACAAAGTATCATATGTGATCTCTTTCATAAATCACATATGATTTAACATGATCATCACTGATTCATCAGTTATCATACTTGATGTTTAAACAATGATAACATGTGTTCCTGTTCTAATGCTATTTTTACGAGTGATTATTAATATGTGCATAAAACTTAAACAAAATAGACATAATATTCAAAATCAAATTCGCAAGACATTGTACTAGTTTCAGATGGTTTACAAAATCGTCTATAGAAAATAAATGGATATCACATTTTTTTTGTCATTGCAAACCCCACACTCCGTTCTTGGCAATCTCTCCGTTGTAGATTTTCATATGCATCATTAAGAAATCCCCACACTCCGTTGCATTGTCTTTCTGTAGCTCACTTTGGTCTGATGATTGTTGTTTCTTAATGTTCACTTCTCTGGCCTTGAGATGATTGAATTCTTTAAAATGCCTTGAAAATAGCTTTCTCTACACAAATAAAAAGATTTGATTTTATATCAGGCACATTATCATATATGATATATTATAATGTTCAGAAATTGACTTTCAAGCAGATTATCATATATGATATTATACAAACAACTAACTTTTAATTACTCAACAGAAGATGATAGACTTGCTTGTATTATAGTTTCAAGCACATTATCATATATGATATATTATAGTGTTAAAAAAGTTGACTTTCAAGCAGATTATCATATATGATATTATACACAAAACTAAATTTTTAGTACTCACCAGGAGATCACAAACAGCTTGTATTTTATTTTCAAGCACATTATCATATATGATATAGTATAAATGCTTAAAACCTAGCTTATATCATATATGATATAGTACATAAGTTTTTACAGTTTTTTCAGGCAACTTATCATATATGATTTTTCACTAACATGTCATACTATATCTGTTCACCGTAGATTAAGCCATAAAACCTGATGATTCATAAAAATAAGCTAATAAGTTAGCTTATAATTCAGCATAATCAATTCAGATGATGATAATTCATTAGCCTATTCACATCAATCACCTAATAAGCTAGCTTATCATTCAACACGATAAATTCACATAATTCGTAAATAAGCTGAATTTATAATATAAATTCAGATGATGATAAATTCATATGCTTAATCACATCAAATAAGCTAAAAAGGATAAATTCATAAGCTAAAAAAGCGATCATCATATTCACATCAAAACTAAATTCGTAGATAAATTCACATCAAATAAGCTAAAAAGGATAAGCTAAATTATAAGCTTATTCACATCAAATAAGCTAAAAAAGATATATATAAATACAGATCGAATGAACTTTACCTGATGTTAATGAACTGAAAGAGATAATCGATTTACAAAGGAGATGATCGATTAATTAGATGTTCGTGATTATTGATTCAGATCTGATTTGTTTATGTATGTTTTTAGTGTGTGTTAGATGTGAGAGAGAGAGAGAGAGAGTGATAGATCTAAAAGATGGTGTGTGAGTGATTGTAGGTGTGGTTGGTGTGGGACGTAAAATAACCACAATAACCCTCCGCTTTTTTTTATTAATTTCTTTTTTTTGTTTAATAAGTGAGTTTTAATCTCAGCCATTGATGAGTTTTAGATGGAAGGCTTGGATCAGTCCCCCAGTATCCAAGAAAAGGATGATATCCAATATAACCCTCCTCTAATAATAAATCATAACATACGGGTTTTTTCATTGTCTAACATGGTATCAAAGACCAAACCCTAATCCCCTCCTCAATAAAACACCGATCCCTAAAAACACCATCACTTAAACCCTAATTTTTTTTCTAAAAACACCGATCCCTCAAAGAAAAGAAAGATCATGGATGAATCAAGTGATGATGAATCTGATAATGATTTTGTTTCTGATAAGAAAACGACTACTCTATCAATTGAAAAGAATAAAGCACAACCAAAGAAAAGAAAGAGTGTAGAGGAATATAGCGACGTAGGATTTGATGATGATTTTATGATGAGGTGGAATATATGGATGATAATAGCAAGATAGAAGGATATAATCTGCTCAAGGAATTCTTGGGCCCTGCAAATGCATAATTGAATCGATGGTGTTTTTATCTATTTATTATTTTATTTTATTAAAAAAAGTTATAATTTGTTTTTTTATTTGTGTTGGTGATTTGTGCTAAGGTAACAAATCCACACGATTGTTATTTGTGTTGGTGATTTGTGCTAATGTCATAAATTCGCACGATTGTTATTTGTGTTGGTGATTTGTGCTAAGGTCACAAATCCACACGATTGTTATTTGTGTTGGTGATTTGTGCTAAGGTCACAAATCCATACAATCGTGATTTTTGTTGGTGATTTGTGCTAAGGTCACAAATCCACACAATCTTATATTGTTGTTCGTGCTTCGGTCACGAGCCGGTTCCTTTTTTTTACGTTAATGTTTTGTTGTTCGTGCTTTGATACCATGTTAGACAATGAAAAAACCCGTAGGTTAGGATTTATTATTTACCACTATTTATAGATTACAAGATAGAGTAAACCATAGTAGACCCGAAGCCCACAAACAGGGCTTGGGCCTATTTATCCACTAATACTCCCCCGCAGTCCAAGCGGCGAAATCGAGAAAGCTCAGACTGGAGTAGTATACTAGAAAAGAAAAGAAGAAAAAAACATTAACGATTGTGTGGATTTGTGACCTTAGCACAAATCACCAACACAAATCACGGTTGTGTAGATTTGTGACCTTAGCACAAATCACCAACACAAATCCCAGTTGTGTGGATTTATGACCTTAACACAAATCACCAACACAAATAAAAATAAACAAATGATGAAAAAGTAAACAAAAAGTAAACAATTTAAGACATAAATAACTGTTAATATATCAAAGCATGGTGACCCTTTTTGCACTCGATTTCTTCACCAGTGTTGAAAACAAATAGGCGAATCTACATGTCATCCCCCCAGCAATAAACATTATCACCAACCTTTGGTTCCAATGAGGCGGTCCACATTGCAAGTTATCTCATAACTTTTCACCAATCCAAAATGGTTTGCATCCCAGAACTTGACGAAAGATCCATCAATATCTGATTTTGATTCATCGGTATATTGTGGTTTTAATGATGATGGGATTAGTTTCAAGGGATTTGAGAAAGATAATGTTTTAGGGTTTGACAGGGTGGTTTAGGGGAGGCGGCGTAACAACCTAGGTCTGAGGATCAGACCCGCTCTGATACCATGTTAGACAATGAAAAAACCCGTAGGTTATGATTTATTATTGACCACTATTTATAAATTACAAGATAGAGTAAACCTGAGTGGACCCGAAGCCCGCAAACCGGGTTTGGGCCCATTTATCCACTAATACAAAGCACATACGTGCAAGTAACACGTAAGCAAATACTAATAATTATGAGATTCAATAAATAAAGACTACACCTGTTTGGATTAGTTTGGACACTAGTTTGCTAAATCCGTGACAATTGTTCTTAACGACTTGATTATAATAATTAGACGATTAATCCAACCTATTGTTTTCAAAATATACAATCCTTGTTAAGATCATACAATAATGAAAACAAGCTTTTAGCACAATCAACTAATTCAAGACTAACTCTTTTTTAGCAAAACCTATTCGTGGTTATCAACCAATTAAAGACTAACTCTTTTTTAGCAAAACTGATTCGCGATAGTTTTACAATTTCATCAACAACCACATAAAAGTTCCTTGTTTAATCAAACTACTTAGGAAATAGTCAATACAAAAGGTAGCCGATCAAAGACAAAAACAACAATTGGTTGAATAACAATGACCCTTTCGACCTACGATACTATTACCAACCAGCCAAGTTTGATACAAAAAACTGTCACATGAAACTTAAGTATAATTGGATTTTAGTATTAGCTTGGAATTGATTAAGAACAATTCATCACAAATAAGCAAACATCATACTAAAAACATCATCCAAACAAGTGCATAAAGGCACAAACCACTCATGGCAAACAAAGTCATGTAATAAAAAATTGAATGCTAGGCGGCGTTTCTGTTTCCCCTCCGTGAGTGCTTTTGTGAGTAGCCTAACTAGGTTACCATCCTTAGAAGGTTCCTGAGTAAGGGAGGGTGTAGGGCTAGCGTTACTCTAAGGGGATACGCTAAGTAAGGATACCAAGGTATCTCTCTAAGTCGGGCTCATGGTTATGTTAACATGGGAGTAGGTGCTAGGTATTGGCGTGACATGACTGTTAGGTGTATGGGTATGCAAAAAGAATAGTTACTTGGATGCATGTTTACTTGAGAACTAGCCAAACTTCTTTCATTTGCCATTTGTTCTAAGAAAGTCATTATGGTTAGCGTGACCTGGATGTATTGCGGCCCATTTCCCTGTTGTTCCCTTGCAACAAATCTGTTGTTTGAGACTGGTTTTGTGAAGGCATTCACCAGAGATTGTACCATGGAAACCCTTGAGCTACCCTAACATCAGTTGTCTTGAAATGGCTTGCTTGGATGTGGTCTCAGAACTTTGTTGTTCATCATGGGACCTTGAAGGCCCTTCTTGGATACTATTTTATGCTAGTTGACATGGTCGTTTGTTGCATGTACCTGTCATGATGACCTTATGAGGTTTCGTTCTGACTGATGACCCTCGTTTTCTTGAATTTGTTAGTTTTCTCAAGGTGAGTGAGGTCCTCTACTTAGATAGGTCCAGAGTGGTCGTTGGTTATTTTTGAAATTTGAGGAGGTGTTTCACCGGTCATTTTTTGTTAAGAAACTTTGTGTAAGAATAAGAATAGGATTTTTTTCAAGTACTCTAGGTAAGAAAATGAATGAAAATAGGCTTAAAGTTTGTGGCAATTTTGTACCATGTCTTTAATAGATGGTGCTATGTTTACGTATGGTATGTAAAACATGTTGATATAAATGTCGATTCACGATCTCAGGAGGTCGGGGATGATGGAAATAAATGAAAGCCATTTTAGAGAGAGAAAATACTTTATTAATAAATGATTAGTGAAAATTACAATTATAGGGTTCACCCCTCTAAGGAAGATTAGAGGGGGTATTTATAGCCTAAACATAAGCCATCTTTGGGCTAATTACACTTCTAGTCCTTGTGTTTAATACAATAAGGAAACTAATGTAATTTCCATATAGACACCATATTTTTAATCCTAACAATCTTCCCCCAATATGGTGGCATATGGAATTACTTACAATGTATCCTACAAGTACAAATATAAATGCTTCAGCTTCAATCTTTCCATTACTTACAGACGATACAATGTAATTTGTATAAACTGAGTTATCTTCCCCCCCAGTTCATACTGCATGTCTTCACACAGCTTTCTTCATCTACTTCTTTTTGTCGAAGTTTCCGAATCAGCTTCCCCCCCAAATCAACATTCGTATTGTAAGCGAATTCAGAAACTATGATGTAGCTTCATAGAAGAAGAAGAAGAAGAAGAAGTAGACGTAGATGAAGAAGTAGAAGATGAGAATCAAAGGATTAGAAGAATCAGAAGAAGAAGCCAACCACATCAAACTGAATTGCTTCTGTTTTGGTGAATATCTGTTCAGGGGAACATGCAAGAAATCAACAACATCTTCTCATGTATGCACATACTTCACACACTAACCATCCAGAGGTTGAAAGCATACAATCCATCTCCATAAGATAGAAGCGGACTTGAAGATAAGAAAGAAAGAAATGAAGGTGAGATAAATACACATTTCTTCCCCCTAAATGTTGCACTCTATCGAAATATCCAGCTTGAACACTTCTTACATGCGATGATAAATTTACCCTCTTACCTGTGATAAAGAAATATCCAGCTTGAAATATCGAAATATTTTGTTTTGATTGATAAAGAAAATAAATAAACATTCACTCTCTTACCTGTGATGATTTAATCTTGTGGTTGTCTTGTGTTGTTAAGATTCTGTGTGGCTGAGATATCAAAAGCAAAGAAAAATTGTGTGTGCGTGTGAGTGAGATAAAGATCAACAGAGGTGTATTATGTGTTAGTGAGAGTATGAATGGTGTGTATAACTGTGTATATCTACAAGAAAAAAAAGGAGGCGTTTCTGTATTAAATTTAGGGTTAGGGTTATAAAAGAGGGAGTGAGTGTTGAATCTGTGAGAAAAGAGTGTGGCGTGGATATGTGTTAAGGGTTTGAGAAAAGACATGGTTCTTATACATAAGATTTAGGGTTAAAACATAGGTTGAGTGGGCTTGGTATTAGTTGAATCTGAATTTTATCACTAATTGGGCTGTTACATATTTTTGAGTGTGAGAGTGAGATTTGGTGAGTGTGCTGTAAGATTTTGTAAAATAAAAGATTGTGTGATCGTGTGTGTGTATCAAAGAAAAAGAGGCGTATGAGTATGAGATAGGGTTAGGGTTTGATAGGATATAACTATATGAGTGTAGTATATTGGGCCTTAGAATTTTAAGACACATAACCTTAGGCTGGATCACTTTCATACGAAATTTTGTGCAAATTGTGTGTAAATTTTGTGAATATCGAAAATTTTGTGAGAGTTTTTGCGTAATTTGAATTGTGTGATATTTGTGATTGAAATTTTTAGGTTTGTGTCAAAATTTCTTGGGTTCGTCGTGATAAATAGAGAAAATGGGATCAAACGAGGAAATAGTTCAATTACTTCAAAAGACACAAACGATTTTCAAACAAACACAACGTGAAAAAGAGGAAAAATATCTTAATGATATTATTCAGTTACAATATAAAATCAAAGATCTTGAAAACGTTGTTTGGAAAATGGGCAGATCAACTGACACACTTCGGTTGCTTACAAGTGAACAAAAAGCTTTTAAGGACAACTAACATAAGTCGGGTGTGGGATATAACGGTCCTTTTGTTCTTTCACAAGCTTATGCTAAAATTCCTAAGGTTTATCGTGCTTTTGAACTTTGTGATAAAAATGAACAACTGCATGTGTTTGATTCTGAGGAAACTCCTATGGATGCTAAAAAGAGTCAATTAAAAATGAATGAGTTTCAAAAAGATGAAAAAGTTCAAGAGTTAAAGATTCAACCAATCGACTACGAAAAGTTGAACAAACTTTATAAAGACTTTGTTCCTCAAAAAGAGCTTTCTGTTGAGCAAACATATTTGTCATCTTCTTCTATTCCATGTGTTAAAGATTCTGTTAAGATTCTGGAAACAAAAAGTATGCCGAGTGAGTCACCTTTGATCAAAGAGTTATACAATATAAAAGTTGGTTTTGAAAAGCTGTCTCTGCTAATAAAACAGAACAGTAAAAAGGCAAGCATTTTTTACACATCACCGGCAGAGATTGAACGTATTGAGTTTTGTCAAAAACAAGTTAAACCAATTCTTAATGAATTACAAGTTTACCTTGATGCTTTTCAGGATCTATTTCACAGAGATATAAAAGAAATGAAAGATGCGTTTGAGCAAAATGATGTCTATCTTGATGAAATTGAGAATCAAAATGATTAGTTGAAAGATCAACTCTTGGAAGCATCACTTAATGCTGATATAAAGAATCTTGTCATAACTTCTTGTATGGAAATAAGGAATAAGGATTTACATGATGAAATTGAAAGAATTTCAAAAGAGTCAAACGATGTTTCATTTGAAGTCACTCAGGGATTGTCAAAACGAATTGTTGAATTGGAAAAAGATTTTGTTCAAAATCTGAGGCAAAGGGGGGGAGTATTGCTTTTGAAATGCACTTCACACCAGTCTCGAGAAAAAATTCTTTGCAATACAGTGCAAAAAGAAATGAGAATTTTAGGCATCATTAATCTGAAATGCTCATTTGAAACTCGATTATAAAGATTTGGTTTGAGTCGGTCTCCAAAGGTCAAAAGTTGAGTCACATCAATGTGATGAAGCCCAAGTTAAGGACGACTTTTGATGAGATTGAAGAGAAAATTGAGTTGGAAATAAGCGTGTGGCGTCATTAATTAAGGAGAATGAACATTTGAAGTTGACTTACAAAAACTTGTTTGATAAAATCAAAAAGTCGCGGGTCCAAACAAAAACTTCAAATGTAACACAAGACGAGGCAGAAAATCTGAAGTCTCAATTGTTTGAATTTGCTGAAACTAAGTTTAAAAACATTCTCGAAAAAATTAAATTTTTCAAAAAGAAGCAGTTGGATATTTCTAAACTTAACATGGAATCGGGGGAGAATGTTTGCGATAATGCCAAATGTGAGTTTCTAACAAAGTTTGTCGAGATTGAAAAGGTTTTAACTCAACAAACAAAAGATTTTAAATGACGTCTACGCTTGATTTGTCGAAACGAAACAGCTAAATTTGAGGCGTAATTTGAAAAACTTGAAAAAACGAAAGTTGTTCTTGAACGACAATTGGCTCGCAAGGTTGATGATTCTAAAGCTGAAAAGGATCAATTTTTAAAAGAAATTAATCATTTGAGAACTCAATTGGAAAATCTGAAAGGAAAGTCTGTGCAAACTAAGTTTGATAAACATTCAATTTTGGGAAAACCACCAGCTGATAAATTGTTGATAAACTCTCAAATTTCAAAATCATGGTTTACTCCCAAAGTTGATGTGACAAAAGAGGTTTTTCAAATCAGTCAACTACAGTCTTTGCTAAAAATGAAAAGATCGCTTTTAAAACGAATTGCATATTAGGAATCAAAATTGCCATCTCAAGATATCGTTTGTCAAATGAATATCATGAGTTAGAGGAATTCATAAAATGCTCTTTAAGTGAAGTTTGTTAATTTTAATCGGCAAAAATGGAACATCCAAAGTTTCAAAACTTCATAACCTAAAGAAAAGTGTTCGGAAATGGTTCACATGGTGAATCTTCAAAAAACGTTTTCAAGATGTGTTTCTCCAGTTTACAAACTATTATTTTACAAAAAGATAGGATGTTTTCTAACGAAATCTTAAAGGTTTTGAAATCATTTTCTACTCCATAAGGGTTTTAAGGACAGAGCTTCAAATGTAAATATTCTATCTTTTGAAACATCACACTCGTGTTTTACACGGTAAAACAGTGTGGAGCCCATTTCACAGGAATCTCAAACTTTTCAAGATAATCTTCTTCTCAAAAGAGTTTTATGACAAAGTACTTCAAAGGAAAGAATCACGGTTTTGTTACTCAACACTCTCGTTTTACACCGGTAATAACAAGTGTGTAGCCAAGGCAAAGTCATTCGACATCTTTAAAAAATTCCAAAATCAGTAATTGCTTTCGATGCCAAAACAAGATTGACTTGGCTTCATACCATCAACAAGACAGGAAGAGTTTCAACGAAACAAATTTTCAGGTATGTTTCATCAAATGACATTACAATGGATATCTTCTTCGTCCAACAAGATTTAAAACTCCATTTGAAACAGGAGTTCAAAAATCTCAATGGAATATCAAGAGGAATTTTAATTCTCGTTGATTCACGAGAGCTGTTTTCAAATGAAACACGGTTTCAAGCCCACGTTGGAAACTCAAATATCTTTGACATCGATCTTGACACAACTTTCAATTGGTTTTCAAAATTTGGTAAACACGTTAGCACGTGCTTAAATGGGTTCAATGTTGTTTTCAATATTTCAGATGATCAATGGTTTGCAATCATATTTCAGGTTGCAAACCGTGCTTTAAATAAAAGGATAAATTGTACGTTTAAGTGCATTTATCCTTATAACGAAAAGGGAGAAATCTTTTCGGGGGGGTCATTGACCTATTCAAATAAAAATTCAAAGTTTTGTAGCTCAAGTCAATGGTTTGTTTATTATATTTCAGATAACCAACCCGGTTTTTCAAAATATAAAGAAAAGGTACAATTTCAGTGGCTTATCTTTATAAGAAGAGAAATCTTCATTGTCACCGAGCAATTTTTTATCAACATTCTTTTCAAAAAGTGCTGCTCGGGGACATTCGACTTCTAACGTAAATGTCACTTAGGACTATTCTTCAAATAAGGAAAAGTGTACATTTTTATACCTATATCTCACAACGGAAGTTTACAACTTCTTGGAATTAAGTATTTTATTTACGATATTCAAAATCTTGAGCACAAGCAATAATGTATACAAATGAAAAATGTTTTGAACTCAAATGAATAATTAATCGATTTAAAAGAAGTTGTGGTCATGTATGGTTTATATCGTATAAGCGTGCAAATGGTGTAAGATTATTGTTCGGTTACGGACGCTTGCTGAATTAACAGGATGAGATGTGAGCACAATCTACTGACCTTACAGTTTAGATATTTATATACTTTGCTCGCAATATTTTTCAAATTTTTAGAACATTCAAAAGGTTACCAAATCATAATCATGCTATATCCGTTTTCTACCATGTGTTTTTCAAATTTCATAGAGCTATTTTAATCATTTGATATCAAAAATATCATGTGGTATGCTATTTTTGTGGGGGAGAAAATTGGATTAAAATGTGATCTAGAAAGATAATGCTTATGTGTGTGGAATTGAAAAGTGATCTAAAAGACTCAAAGTGCATTCAACTCTTTCCTCCATGTGCAAAATAATTTTAAATATTCAATGCACATGTGTAGGGGGAGTATTTCTCAAAAAGTGAAACTTTCAAAGTGTTAAATGTTTTGATTTTTATCAAACACTTTGTTTTTTTATTGGATTTTCAAATGGTTTTATGTGTTCGTATCTTAAATACCCATCATCCAAATACAATCACAATGATCAGAGAAGATATAAGGTGGTAAGGTTAGTTTATTATCCATGATCCAACCAGAAAACTGAGGGTTCTACACAGGGGACATATCCCATAGGTAGAATATAAATCCTTAGGTATGATAGAGTTGAATGTGAATGGGAATAATGTCAACTAAGGCATGAGCTATCATCGGAACAATCACAACATGATGATAGTAATGACGTCTTGGTGGACATTGAAGGGGTTGAAGAATGAAAAAGAAATATATGGATAAAGGGTGAAAAGAAAGAAGCCCTCCACAAACTTTAGGCAGAAACCGGGTCAATACATAATCTATCGAATATCACAAAGATGATATTTGGTATTGAAGAAAGACATCATGGACCCAGTGATGCAATGCACAACCCTTCCCAGCCACTCAAGATTCTCTCAAAAGAATTCTTGTTTCATTGTCACGGAGATTAAATGCATAATCTATTGACATCTCACTCCGAGATTGTTGATATTGAAAAGGTGGCAGTCTGCTCCAGCCTCCGATCACTAAAACCAAAAAGCACTTATTGAGTCTAGAGCCAAAAGAGATCAAATCATAAATCTCACATAGGACACAAAAGTACATTTGTATTAAACATCAAAGATACAAAAAGGTACAAGAGTCGCTTATATGTCTATGTGACATTGCATGTCTTTGTGACATTGCGCGGAACATTCAATAGTGATACTTAAGTAAAGTATTCACAATGATGAATGGAAATCCTACCAGTGCTAACATCAAGCCAACGCTGAACGTAGGTCACTAATTTGAAAATGATTGTTTAATGATTCAATTAGTGTTAACTAGTAATCTAAGTGATCTAGTAGTTATCGTGTTTTTTCGAAATTTGTTTTCGAAAAACACAAACAACATTTCCTTGATTTATTCAAGTGAAGTGTTGGATTACCAAGGTTACTTATGATGTCACAATATTGATAAGGGGAGATTGTTGGAATTGAAGTTAGTAGTTGACTCTCATGCTTAGACCGCACTCCACACATGACTTCACTATCGAATATTCAGGCGTAACAAGATTATGATTATGTTTGATGGTCATCAAATGCAATCAGGGGGAAGAGAAGTGTTCAAGCTGGATATTTCGATAGAGTGCAACATTTAGGGGGAAGAAATGTGAAGTATGTGTATACGAATGGTTGTTTATTTGGGGGGAAGCAATTGGGGGGAAGAACATCAACAACATCTCTACCTTTTAGAAACAAGAACACCGTCGTAATTCATACCTTCATTTCTCATACTCAAAGTTCAAAGATACACTTCCGCAACTCTGATAAATCAAAGAACTTCCTCAAATCGTCAAGTTGTTGATCAAGACAAAAGTTCTACATGAGGAAGATTGTAAGCTGTAAAGAAAGTATGAGTATGTTGGTTAGAAGCTTTAAAAGACAAATCAAGATGGATTCGCGGTAAAGAATGATGACATGAAAAGATCTCAAAGGCAAAGGAAAAAGAAAATGAAAAGATAAAGATCAAGATCACAAGAGCATGATTGGAACAAGACCACTATTACACAACAAGACTCAAGACAAACAAGCGTTAAAGTTCAAAGATCAAAGTCACAAGAGAGATGATCATCCTTTAGGGGGAGATTGTTACGAATAAGGAAATGATGATCATTAATGCAATCAAAGAGAGATCTCAATGATCGTCCCTTGGGGGAAGATTGTTAGGATTGATAAAAGTGACGATCTTATTGAGATAAATGTCTTGTAATAAATAATGAAATATTATTGTGTAATAGGTTAGGTAGATGGTAAATAGTCAAAGACTATAAGTCAAAGGGGCTAAATTGTAAATGTCTAGAAGACAAGGGCTCCATGGTCATTCATTGTAAAAGGGTATAAATACCCCTCCACCACCTCATGTGTAGGTGTGTGTCTTCTAGTGTCTCTAGGTGTTTCTTAATCTCATTCTAATCTTTTCTCTAATCCTCCTCCTCCCTCTTTCTCTCTCTAGACTAAACACTTTATTGCTTATTGATCCTAAATTTCAGACCTAACACATGTCTAGAGAAGGATTTAGGATGGGTGTGTTGTTTAATTCCCGTATTGAATGGTAAAGACCTGATGGTATGATTGAGATCATAAAGCTCGAGTAACACTTTAAACAAGCCATCTTTGTAATGTGTAGGTGTTACTGTGTGTAACGGTTGTACCCAAGTGTATGAACTTACTTAGCGAAGTTGTGAGGAATGCCTTCTATTTATAGTGAGGCCTTAGGGTTTAGAGATAGACCCTTTGAGGAGTGATCAATGGTTGTTGGGAGGCCACGCGTTCATCATCTAGGTGGCAGACAAGAAGGACAAGTGGCACTGTCTTCCTGGCCCATACGAGGAAGTGTTTGCTTCCTCTTATGTTGGCTTTGTGTCTCCTACTTCCTCATGTCATATTGTACATCTTAGCCATTAGCGGTAGTTAGAGACAGTTGTCCCATGAACATGTACTCTGCGGCTTAGGAAATGCTTTACCAGGCTAAGTGTAGCCTGGGTTTATATGGTTCTCATCATGTGTTGACTTGCAAACCTTTAGTGATGCGCTTGATTCGAGCATGTTATTAGTGGGTTTGTGCCACTAATATTGATACGCTATTACTCGTTTGCTATCTTTATTAGCATACTCATGAATGTTATTGTCACACCCCGACAAGGAGGAAACACAGGATGCGATAGAGAATTGATAATCACAACACAAGATACAAGATAGAGAAATACTAAAATGCATTTGAGATAAGTGTCATGTTATTCTCCGACCACAAGTAGCACTTGGGTGAAGATCCATCAAAGAACACATCACATAGTCAAAAGATCACAATCCAAGTTCCCAAGCAGGGGATAAAGCTTGTCTAAAGATAACAGAATCTAAAATGCTCAAGATCAAACAACATAACAAAATGCAAGTCTCACAGAAGATTGATCCATAATGGATTCCCTTAAGGTCTGCTAAAGCTCACAACAAAACTTCACTGATCATTAACATTACCTAAAAATGATACTCGAAAAGGTCAACATAAAGTTGTTGAGCTCGTAGGTTTGATTACGACCTAATTGATGTGCCATAGTTTCAAAAGGTGGACAAATGTGCAATATGACAGTGAATACATACAATAGATAAAATATCAATGTAGCAACACATACTATCGGAGGTCCATAGATACACCACTAATCTAGATACCAACACTCTCAAAGATCCAAGCTTCTAAGTTAACACGCACCTAAAGCCTACCAGCTAGAGTTATGCATAGGGCGAAAGATCACAAGTTTACAAGATCACAAGATCACAAGATCACAAGATCATAAGTTACCTCACAATACCACATATGATCCACAAACAAGTTATACCCATCTCATGTCATTCATATAGCAGTCATAGGTACATAGCATTGTCTAAAAAGATAAAAGTTTCGCACAGTAAGAAAACAAGTTCAAAAACAGATTTGAGTATCATTTCCCCCAATAGAAAAAGAGTCAAAAAAATGAGGCTACGAGAACTCACCTTAAGCAAAAGGTGATAGGTAGCAAAGATCTATATCAAACAAGCAAGTGCAACGACGTCCGGTCACGACCTAATCCAGTTAATGTTCAATTTTAGATATACGCTCCAAAAGTGTTTTCAAGGTCGATGCATAGAGGTCAGATGCATTGTACGGTCACCCTTAACGTTATCAGTGGTGTAATGGTTGACGACTTAGTTTTAAAGATAACATATTCTAGTTCATACATTAGTATAATATACATATACTATTTAAGTATCAATATGTAAGTAATATAAGAACGCTCAGATAATAGGTATTTAGGAATATACTTCGGTAAGTCCATTTGGTAACCTTAGTTACTTTAATAATATTTATAGTTATAGGAAAAGAGACGTTTATTCATACTTAGCGACTTGGAGAATTTTTATATTTTATAATTATAAAATATATATTTATCGTCTTTTAGTCGATTTATTAAAATAATAATATTTTATTATCTTGTCATAAAAGTAAGTTTTGAGTAAGAATCTAAGTATGGATTTTTACAAAATTTCTGCATGATCCGTTCATTTATACAACGTTTTCCAAGGTTTCAAACCTCAATTTTAAACACATTTCTCTAATTTCACCATTTTTGAACAAAATGCCAAAACTCTATATCTCGCAACGTTTACCAAAGTATATTTCCTCAAACGACTTTCAATACTTATATAAATATGTTTTACTTTCAAAAGTCCGTTCTAAACGCATAAAACGACTAGTTTTAGCTTATTGGGCCTTAAGTGTAACACCCCCAAAATGGGTCACATCGGAATATGAGTGTTACTTCATAGATCAACAGCACGAGATAAGAGAACGACCTCTATATGAGTCGTTAAAATTGATACATTGGCATAATTTGGACCAACCATCTTCCTAAAGACCCTCAACATGTTTCCAAAGGGACCCACCCTCCCTTGGACTAGTCTTTTGTTCTTTCTTTGACCACCTTAAATTATATAACTAAAATGCATAGCTAAGTGGTAAGAATACACACTCTTATACACTTAAGAAAAACCAACAAAATCCTCTCTTTTTCTCCTTACAAGCCCACGGCTCAAAACTAAGCACCACCACCATCCATACAAATTTTTCTACCACTTATACAAGTATACACACAACATATCTAAGACCTACTAAGATGGTTTTAAGGTTTGGTTAAGCCTTTACAAGTGTTAAACAAGAAAAATGGAAGATTAGGGTTTAAGGTTTCATGATCTTGCAAGCTTTGGTTTATAATCTAAACAAGGGTTTAGATTGTGTGGTTTATCATATTACATCATATTAAGGTTAACTAAAACCCTTTATGTCTTTACATTTATCATTTTATGCATATATGAGTTCTATATAGTTAATCACCATTTAGGAAATGTTTTAACATGAAAAATGGATTTTTACTTGTGATCAATAACGAAGAAGTTACAAATTACGCGAGTTTACGATAATAATACCTTTATAAAAAGTTACTATTCATGACAGAAACATTTATTTTTGTAAACCTCATAAATAGATAGAACTTTCAATTACGAGATCGTGCTCAAAAGAATCGCTAAAAATGGAGCTATAACGAATAAAATATGCCATTTATGGGATTTACGATAACTAAAACTATAAAAAAATAACTTTATAACTGGTATGAACAGTAAAAATCACTGTTCATCAGAGGACTAAAAGTATGAAAATATCAAATTTTGATAACTCGTCTTAATACGAAAGCGTGGGCATAAGAAACGCAAGAAACGGACTTGAAACGTAAAAGTTATGTCATTTTTACCAAAGGTATATTTTTAAACGTTTTAACTTTATGAATATGATTTCACAAAAATGATTAGATGGTGATTAGCTATATAGAATGATATATGGTAACAGTTACCCAATGTACTTAGTACTTATACGACTTATATTAATTTAGGTTGCATTCCGTCATTTTCGTGACGCGTTTTCTGTTGTATTGGATTATCAATAACTCAAGGTAAGTTCATAGCCCCATTTCTATCTACTTGTTTTATAAAATCTACGGGGTGAAATTACATGCTTGTTTTACTACGGACACAAGTGTTTTAAACTGTATGCTATCCAGATTATTGCCTGATTATTATTGCCTAAGTTACCACAGTGCCATCTAAGTCCCTAATATCATGAACCGTCAATTGCTATTATAGTGAGTGCTAGTGTTGTGGATAGATCTATCGGGACTCACAATCCCCACGGAATTTTGGCACAAGTTGATAAGGTGCATTTAACATTTAGAGAACAGTAGGCTGTTTTGGCAGTACGTACCTATTTGTGAGAGACAATAAAGGCTTAAGGACATGAGTACTATCATACATATTTTGTTAACTACAGAAAATTGATTACAAAGTCTTACCATTACATAAAAAATCTTGTATAACCACATTAATTACACAGTCCAAAAAACAACATGACCACCTTCACATCAACTCCTTTGTGTCGAATCTTTTAGGCAACTGTTATATTAAAATTTATCAACGGTCCTAAGGAATATAACGCTTGGATGGGAGCCCGTATGGTTTATCAAAGGAAAAGAGATGCTTCTATGTTTAATTTAATTCATGGCCAACTTTTATCTATAAAAACTTAAGTCACCTTTTGGTAGTATGAAGCTTTTGTTTAATTAAAAACGTATGTGGAAATGTTTATGACTTTTAAAACATATGGGACCTAATGTATGAACTCTGATATTTTGCTATGGCATCGAATGAAATCTTATCTTAAAACGTCCATTTAAGGTCGTTTCCTATATCTTGATTGTTGTACTTTGACGTAGCACCCCATTGTTACCATTCCGTTGCATACCAGAATTTGGGGGTGTTACCAATTGGCCGACCTCTTCACAAAAGCTCTTCCAGCAGATCGATTCAACTATTTGGTCCGTCGCCTTGGTATGCGCAGTTTATCTGCTCAGGAACTTGATCGTCTTGCAAAATCACAGTAATTCTTTGTATATATTCTATCAGAAAAACAAAATATAAAAATATAAAACCTATAAAAGCAAAATACAAAATCAAAAAATTTCAAAAATTCAAAAATAATCTTCTCCGACATGTCTCTCGGCAATCGATAACATTTACGCACCTAGAAATATTGGATTAATTTTAACACGGTTGTAATAAATGAACAGTTCGATGCGTGAGTCTTAAATTGCTTTCAAAACATGTCCTTCACTTTTTCTCTAGAATTCTAAGTATTGTCAGCTTAGGACTCGGACCCCAAAGACAAGAAAATGTTGTTTCATGTACATTATCTAAACAACGGGAAGTTTCATATCTTCTCGGTCTTGGCTATGTCATATAAACATTTCAAAGTTTTAAAATGCCTCAAAAGAAGCACTAGGAAATGATAAATTAATACGATACATATAAACATCAATTTTTTGTAGGGGCTGATTTTTCAAGATATTTTCAAAAAGATTAAAATTTCAATTCTTCTAAAATTGTGTGCTCAAACAACTTCCACTCCAGTTTATCACTTATATTCTATACTTGATGAGGGTATAAAAATTAGTTCATTCTGCATGCGCTCCTGTTCTCCTAAGACTTAGTAAAGCTCATGTGAATTCCGGACATTAACTTGTTTTTTAATTCACTAATTGTCAAAAATTGTAACCATTGCAATTTCTTGAGGGGGAGAATAGTCGATTAAATGTGATTCAATTACGAACGAATACTAACGGATACGATCTTCAATCTATAAGTGCGTTCCCAAACCTCGCATGTGAAAAACACTTTCATAATATGGTGCATATGTATAGGGGGAGCTTTTTGGTAACTCTGGAAACACTCAATGTGTCTTAAATGATTTCTCGGACACGTTGATTGATTTTTATCAAATGGTTTTATGGATCTTCATGGCAATACCCCAAAGACCGACCAACTGTTGTTTCTCAAGGAGATATAAGGCGATTAAGGTTAGGTATATTCGTTCCATGATCCAGCCAGAACCTGAGGGATCTACCCAGGAACACTCCATTAGATAGAGTAGAAGTCTTAGGTATGATTGAAAAAAAGGAGTAAAGTGAGAATAAGGGAATAGAGCCGACTGAGATGGAGCTAGTACTGGAACAAACCCAACAAGGTACTAGTCATGAAATCTCAGTAAGCACTAAAGGGGTTAAAGAATGAAAAAGAATTGTAAGGATAAAGGGTGAAAAGAAAAAAGCCCTCCATACAACCCTAGGCAGAAATCGGGTCAATACATAATCTATTGGTAATCATAAAGTTGATTTTGATATTAAAGACAAGGCGTATGGACCTAGTATTGCAATACACAACCCTTCCTAGCCACTCAGAATCTCTCAAAAGATTTTTGTTTCACTTCTCACGGAGATCAACACATTTCTATTGGCTTTCTCATTCCGAGATCGTTGATATTGAA
Organism: Tanacetum coccineum; assembly: GCA_026074375.1. Lineage (NCBI taxonomy): Eukaryota > Viridiplantae > Streptophyta > Magnoliopsida > Asterales > Asteraceae > Tanacetum > Tanacetum coccineum. The sequence goes on along the minus strand of BQNB010031731.1, from coordinate 21,480 downwards.
AAAGTGGCAGTCCGCTCCAGCCTCCGTTTACCAAATGACAAATGTGCACTTATAGAGTCTATAGCCATCGAGATCTATCAAAAATCTCACTAGCACACAAATTCCAATATATACAAAATGTGGTACATCATTATACAATATTTGGTATCAAAGAGTCCTACGCATTATCCTTGTGATAACTGCCAAAACATTAGAGTGATACTCTTTAGTATTCACAATGACGATGGAAATCCTTCTTGAGCCAACATCAAACAAGCTCTTGGTAGGTGACTTACGAGATTATATACGAATCAAGCTTGTGTCAACTGGATATCGATTTTCGGTCCGTAATGAATTGGACGACTCAATAATGAAAGATCAGTAACTATTGAACCTATCAACACCAGAATTTCTACTCTTAACGTGGTGTTGCTTTGAGGACGCTCCGGGGGTAACGAGAACGGCTAGTATAGCTGTGAAACCCTGTCAAGGAGATTCTTATGAATTCTACCTGATCACGGGCAATATTTATACTGATTAACGGGGAATCGTGGTTATTATAACCATATTTGACGAAGTAACAAAGATACTTTCGTCTATGCATGTTTATCACTAACCTATACTTGCAGGTTTCCCGGCGGTAGCAGCTTCTAGTCCATGACGAGTTAAGATTCAAGACCTCATGCTCAATCGACAAAGATACATACATGATGAAAGCTTAAGAACATGTGTCAAAGTCTTACATAATCTCTGATGTACAACACTCCCTAAAAGGAACATTTTTGACAAGATTGCCAAACAATAACAAAGATATATCTCACAAATGGATAAAGTACCATTCCTACCATGATGTGGTACAAGTATTCATGTTAAATAAAATGTTGAGGGAGATTGTTAGCAAGCTTTCAAGACCTTGAGCATAAGGGTGGAGACACAAGATCGCAAGGCAGCATAAAGATTCAAGGATAAAGATTTAGAGATCTTAGTAGTCAATACAAATCAAGGCCAAACCATGTTTTAGTTATTTTGTCAAGTATATCAAGTTAAAGATCAAAGATCCATAACACAGAAGCAAAGGAACTTCAAAAAGAATTCCAAGACACAGGTTACGAGACTAAAGAACAAATACCCCCAAAGATTTGTGAAGCATTATGCGCAATGACCACCCTTAGTGAGAGATTGTTTTATTGAACTAGTTTATGTGATATCATATAAAAAAAAGTGATGGTCATTAAGACTCCCGAACCTTGTATTAGTCTAGTAAATATTCTCGGGAGTTCTATACGTTAATTGGGCCTAGTTACGAGCTTTAAGCCCATTAGATATCAAGCCCGGCCTTTGAAGCCCACTTAAACCTAAGGCTGGCCCAAGTACATTACTATATAAAGCCCTCTCCTTATGTGGAGAGGGTGTTGCTCATTTTTACTTTCATTAATGTGTAGCTAATTTTCTTTGTTATTTTCTCTTTCTAAAACTTCTCTCTCTCTCTAGAACTCCTAGTAAATTCGTGTGTTCTTGAGTGTGATTTGATAAGCCAACAAACTCTCTTATAGATAACATTACAAGAAGTGACATTAGAAAGGTAACAAATTATTAAAGATAATACATGGTGATTCTTCCTAAATGAAGATGTTTTACACTTTGAAAGTAATTTATTATTTCAAGGTAATCCATAAATAAAATGAGACGCCTACAAGGTAAAAAGCTTATAGCTCCCAATGAATTTGACAATGTTGTAAGTGTTTCATCTTTATTCATAAAACGCATTGCTCCTACTAGATCATATAACATTATGAGTGTTCCTTCACTAGTTAAAAGTAAGTAACAATTTATTTATCTTTTCATTTCTTGAATGTCTATACATTATTGTTAATGTGAGTCGCATGGACTAGTAAGCAAATACTTAGATATCCAAGGAATTGTGTTCAAGTTCTATAGATGATGCACTAGCCATCTACGCTATTCATTAACTTGAAAAACAAATTTGCATGCAATTCCTCCTTAGTTGCCATACTTTTCCACAAGGGTGTGTATTGCCTTTATCGATGTTAAATGAAACAACTAGGTAAATAATGCTAGTTATTACCTTTACTTCTTTTGTAGTGATATTTCGATCTTCCCATCAAAACACATAAAATGTCTTGATTATTTCAAGATCTTGTAATTTTGTAGCTATATAAACGAGTTCTCTAGTTATCTAAGTGTCTTATTATGATTCAAAAAATTTCAAAACCGAATGTGGGTATTGAAACCTTCTTGAAAGAATAAGAAGTGCAATCAAATTAACAGTGTAAGTTTGCTATGAGTTTAATTAGAATTAGTACAATTCTATCATTCCTATTATAGCCTTTTCCGTATCAAGGAATGATGTTATGAATGAGTCTCTTATCTTGCAAGGAAGAAGACATGGTTAGTATTCTACAGAAAAGAAACAAAACCTTGTTTAGGTTTGTGTGTTGCATTAAATACTTTAATTGGAACTACAAAGGTTTATTTAGTATTTTGATAATAATCTCTTAAAAATTAATTACCCATGTTTAAATATAAATAATTAATTTTCCAAAGGTTCTAAGATCCTACTTGAATTTCCACCATCACATCAGTTGATTTGCTAGCAATGTAAACTCAATAGGTAACCGGCGATCGATAATTACATCATGTGCAACTCTTTGTTTGAATAGGGCCCAATACACTATTCTCCAAAACAATAATGTCAAGTTGATATGTTTAGCCCCATCGTATGCTGTGGGCTTAAGGATCTCACCCGCTTAACTTGATTTAAGTCGTCCAATTGAGAACATGTGTCTAATCACACAAGGTCTCACGCGTAGTGGATAAACACTTTGGGTTACAATTACCCTACGTCTCACACGAAGTAAAGAGCAATTGCAAATATCCTCACAATTGGTTGGCAAAGACTTAATATTATATGGGTATTAAATTTTTTGATAAAACAAATGTATCAAACGTGAAGAAGCATGCATACATCTTCGTATCACAAGTTTAAAACATTTGTCTTGTTTTAATTTCTATCTATTGTAAAGTCCTTTCTATTTTATATACAACAAGTTATATATAAATTAAGGATAATACAAATTAGTTTTACAAAATTAGTGCATGCCTATTTTATCGCGGGAAAAGATTAAAGATTATAACTCCCTTAACAAGGTAGGGCAAGACCTTAAGTCATGTCACGGGAAATAACCAAACCCTAGATTGACGCCCTCAAGAGTTTTGACGCCTAAGTAATTCAATCATTAATAAAAATGAACATACTTTAATTATGTTAACATAGGTTGTCATAAACTATTTTACTTGCATGTTTCGTCGTAGGAGAAATTACGATATAAACCCAACCCTATACGTTTTAAAACATGCAATAATAATTTACCTTTTTATTAGCTATTTAATAAGCAAATAATAAAGTATCATAAACTACCATTTATGCATTATTTCGTCGCGAGAGAAAATTATGGTGTAAACCCAACCTAATGCGTTTTCAAAACAATGCAAGACATTAGTTTCTAATAGATTATTATTACTATAGTTGTTAGTCATATTAAAATTCAAAACCAACTTTGGAAGATTTATACGTCAAACACTATATAAAAGAAAAAACAATTGAAACAATAACAAAAAACATAAACGATATGCATAGAAACGACCTATGAATACCTAAGCTCGAGTCCATGACCCATCATGAAACCTCGAGTTGTCGACTATGGGACAAGCCATTTACCAAAAAAAATAGCTCCGATTTGATTTTAGACCAAATCAAAACAAGTGGAAAACCTTAAGTTTTATAGAAAAAAACGCATGTAGTTTTCAGATTTTAACCGACTTTAGGCCCTGATCAGGCTAGGAAAAAGTATTCCCCAAATTTAGCAACAAACAGAAAAGTTATAGCTCACCCCTGAGTTGTGGATTTCCAAAAAAATTCATGGTCTAATTCCATTCAAAGAGTCGAGAAATCATTTTTTTGTGCATAAATGTCAAACAGTCAGCTAGGGGTATTCATTGTTTGGGTTCCCGAATAAATCGAAAACCTTAACCGAACCGAACCAAAAATAACAAAACCGGATTTCCCAAAACTGAAGAAACCAAATTAAATGTTTGGTTTTTAGTTCGGTTATGGTTTTGGCAATCTAAACCGAAAACATAACTAAAAACCGGATTCACACACACACACACACACACACACACACACACACACAAATAGATATATATATATATATATATATATATATATATATATATATATATATATTATAATTAAATACAAAATATTAAAACTCTTTCATGGTATAAATATAACATTTTTTAAGCTTGGAAAACTTTTATTCTAAAATTTTATATAAATAAATAAATAAATAATTAAATTACGTAATTCGGGTTATTCAGTTTGGTTTTTGATTCGGTTGAATCCAATTTGAATTCGGTTCGGTTCGGTTCGGTTTTCAGTTATACCCAGAAAAAAAATTAACCGAACTACTCAAACCGAATAACCAAATAATTGAACCGATGAACACCCCTACAATGAGCACATAAAACAAGCACGCAAAAAAACATAGGTATTCCTCGGTTTTTGCATATAAAGTACGTAACACATTAGCATATATGTATAACCAAGAGTCAAGGCTTATAATCCATGATAAAATTGCATGTGTTTATTATGGAATTAAATTAAACTAATAATTAACGCAAATAAGCCTAAAACTACTAATTTTTAAGACCCTTAGGGTCGACTTATATTCACAAAAAATATAGCTTAAAAGTCTGATTAAACATGACTCAAAGAAAACACCCAAAACTAGTGTTTTAAGTCAAGTTTACACATTTTTATGTAATTAAAAACACCATACGATGGCTCGTGACGCCATAAATGAGATTTTTTAACTAATTAGCCTATATTATCAAGTAATACGCATCATAGAATCGTACCAAAAGAATGCGTATGGTGTACAATTAATGAACAATGTAACATAAATACTAACCTCTTGGTATTTGATTCGAGCAATCGAATGGAGCTTAAGAGTACCTTAATGTTCGTACCATATCCACAAAACACATCAAGATACCAAAATACCAAAATACATATCCTCCATATATTAAGTCCATACTACACATCTTACAAGACTACTTGAATGCTAGTTCTTGATCACAATTGAATAAACAAAACCCTGGGTCTTGTATATATGTAAATCGAAAATAAGAAACCCTAAGGCACTTATGTCAACTAAATTTGGGTTAAGAGGAGAAGGAAAAAAATATCTTCAACTTGTATCTAATAGTATTGTATATATAGGGTGTCCGCATGGGTTCCTAATTGCAATACAATAGCTTAGAGAATAAGTTAGTCAAATTTTCCTTTCTTTTAACTTTGGCCGCCCCCTTTAATCCATATAGTCTTACCAAATTGATTTTTGGACTTAATTATTTAACATGTACAATACATATTAATTAAATAGCCTTACGTTAGTTATTTGTCAAACGAATTAACTAACAACCGTTAAGTGATCCTGAAATCATAACTAATATTATTAATATAGTTACTATAAATATATTAATTACATTATATAAGTAGTCTCTCGGTGTATACGTGTGTGACCTCAAAGGCTCACGTATCTTCGGCCGTATAAATATGTATTATGATATGAGCATATCCCAATATTATTTATTTCTCTTTTCAATGTGTATTTGTTTTCCTCGAAACGGTTCGGTTTATGCTCTTAGTTAAAAGCATTGAAGCGCTTTCAAGAATTTGTATGAGTAAAAAAGTTTGGCTGAAAGTGCATTTTAAAGGAAGTAATAAAATGAAATGCTTCAGGTAGAGGATAACATACATTAGCTTAGTAACTAAAGATCTTTAGAAAGTTTAAATCGACAGTCACGTCCGTGACGAGCCATGAGAATCGTGACTATGTTACTTACGGGATTGATAACTTTAATTAGTGTTGACACGACACTCCCGTAGAATGCGGTTGGGTTTGGATAGGTGTGTGTTGGTGTGGTGTTTCGGGTGGGTTCCGGTTAGAAGTTGGTTGTTCTGGTGTGTTGGAAACTGATACTTACAACATGTGCAATACGATTGTGTGCAAATACTCGCGGTGACGCGCGAATGGAAATCCTTGTTTATAATATTAGTCTGATATAATTCAAAGTTATCTCAGGTATGGAATGAAAATTTAAGTTTACATACACTGGATTTAATGGCTTCACCTTTAGGATACAACATGTAGAAATGAAAGTGCAGTAATGGAGATCGTATATCCTTTTGGTATGAACTGAAGAAACATTAAGAAGTTTATTTCCAGATTTATTTATTTTAGTTACTAATAGATATGGGAAGGTACACAAATTTTATGACTTGAGCCCCGTAAATAAATTTGTGTGGTGTATTGTTTTTCATGCAATTTACTCCATGATCAGAAGTCCCAACCGAAAGCCTTGTTCACACTTCTACATCGTATTATTAATCAACTATTTATAGATGATATAGTACATGAAAACCAACCGAGTCTTCAACTTACTCTTTCGTCATGGCGTACGATGTGCTACATCAACAACATGAGCTAAACACACATGAATGGTGTAGATTTATGTGAACAAAGGCCATTCCTTCAGAAATGCAAGTGGTTAGTGTGACACATGTGATCAAACCAGGTTAGTTTAACCAATAGTGTTAGTCTAACTAGGTGTTATGTGATTTGAGTTAGTGTGCAAGATTCAATTAAAGCATTCAATATTGTGTGATAAGGTATATGAGTTGCAATTGATATGTGAGAGGTTTCAATTTAGTTATTTAGTCATTTTATTTCGTTGAAAATGATGATTTGTGAGATAGTCATTCGTTAGTCATTTCGTAGTTCGTAGCATTTGAAAAATAATTTATGAAAGTAAGCATCGTTAATATCGATTCAATATTATTAGATAAATTTGAATGCAATGATTTAATTTTTATAATGAGTAATAAAAATAGTTGAGGTAAATTATATGTAAAGTAAATACTTTATAGTTGAAATTTATGTGTAAGCATTTAAAAGTTTACAAGTAAATATGTGATTTAGTTTTTAATATATATATATATATATATATATATATATATATATATATATATATATACATACATATAATTAAGGGTGTGTGTTTGGTCAGCATAGGGAGAAAAAAAGGAAGGCATCCAAGTTTGATTAGGAAACTAATACCCTAAGGATCCCTTATAAATAGATTTCATTGTCAAACCGTAAATCAGTTTTTCTCTTCTCTCCTCTTTGTGTGTCGACTGCCAACAAGAAACAAGGGGAAGCCATCAAAGATTTAAAAAAAATTAGGGTTCAAGATTGTGTCCTTTCAAGTTAAAAGGTTTTTCATATAACCCTTTTTAATCTTTTTTTAATTCAATTAATTGTAACTTTTTAATTGGTGAAATTAGCATTTCATATAAATTGTGTAAATATGATGTTATGATCATTTATAATTGATTAGGGTATAGTAATTAGTGTTTGGATGCGTTTGGTTAGGGTTAATTGTTGTAAAATTCAGAATTAAAACTAGGCAGATTTTTAGGTCAATTTGTAAGAGTCATAACTCGGTCATATGGATAGGTTTTATTGATTTTATTGAGCCTAAAATTAACTATAGAGAGTCTAATTTCTAAGCATGGTGGTTTCGTGAATTAAAAGTTGGTAGAAGTCAGTCAAAATAGTTTTACAATATTCGTTGTCGAATCTGAGTTTTTGGGTCAGATTGGGTTATGTTTATGAGGTCAAAAACCTTATCAAAACATTTTTATAATTGATGAAATTGCTACTGAAGTAAGTTCATGATGTCGAATTTTTCTAGATTTTTTTGAAGGGTTTAAATAGGTCTGATCAAGTTGAACTTTTTGGTGTGCAGATCAGATCCGAATCTGGACAGTTTGTGTTGTGTGATTTCTTTTTTTTAAAATGTTAGATTTTTCATGGGAATTAAAAAATACAATAGTTACATAACTCATTGAGGTTGATGTCATCCGAATTTAGGAGTCAGGAGAGGTCATTTAGTATTTTATAAAAATTCATAAAGTGACATCAAAATTCTACAATAAACTGAAAATGTAAACACTAGTTTAAAACCCGTATAGAGATTAGATAATGTGTAGAAACCATGTTGGGTATTTATAAATGTATTTTAGACATTAGTATCCATCAATTAGAAGGTTACATGCATAGGGCCGTAAAGCCTTGTCCATGTGTAACTCGTTCATTATGATTGTGTAAATTATTGCTTGGATTATTAGCGCGCAATTGTGAAGCTTGAGGTGAGTTTCTCGTAGCCCCTTTTTACATGTTTTCTTGGGGTAGAAATGGATTCAAAATGGTTTTTAAATTTTTCCATGCTGTGATTAAATGGTTTTGAATTGGTTTTATTTTGGACATGGTTATATAGTTATTCCCTGTGGTACAATTATGTGTGCAAGTTTATATGATACATATGAGATACATAGATACATGGATACATGAGTTGATTGTGCCATTTCAGCCAAATGTGGTAACTCTTATTATTAATGATACATGGATACAATGCTAGCTTATTTTTGTGATGTTGGATCAGGGGTAACACCTACCTACTTTGTGATATGATTTGATATGATTTGGTATGTTATGATTTGAGATACATGATACATGCTATTAACCGTACGATTGTCCAACTTTTATTTATACGTTCACAGCTTTTGTTTAATTTGTTTTATGATTAAACCTACGAGCTCACCAACGTAATGTTGAAACTTGAGGGTATCCATTTTCAGGTGAAGTTAGCAAGGCTTAAGAGTTCGACACTGCTTGTCTAGTGAGACTTTAGGATCCCTGCATTTAAAGACTTTCTAGTTAATATCAACATTATTCGTATTTGATATACTTTCATACTTGGTACTTTGTTAATTTGAATTTTCATTTATATGACTATGTATTGTTATGGTTAAGATTAACCTCAATACAAGTCCCTTCTTGTGTCAGGTGTCATCATAACATTTTGATTTTTTTAATGTTATTGCATCTTAGTTATTCTCTATTGCGACATGAATGTGTTGTGATGATGCTTATCATGTTACTCCTTGTGTTTCCGCCTTGGCGGGGTGTGACAGATTGGTATCAGAGCTACTGGTTATAAAGAAGTAGGTGGTTTGGCGTAGACTATAGCATAGGAGTCCTTCATATAGTTGCATAATAGGATCTGTGTATGCTATAGTTCATATACTTTTCATTTTCTTTCTTTTCTTTGAGTTTTATCTCGACCTACGGGCTACTCAATATCAGAAGATCCAAAAGAGGAGCCTCTTGAGGAACCAAAGGTAGAAGGGTAGTTAGAGGAGTCGCAGGAAGAGGCCGACTCAGATCTCTTGTCGGATGCTCGTAGTAGGCCTGGACCCACAGAGTCGGGTGACTCTTGCGAAAGCAAAGTCAAACCCAAGCGAGGCCCAGCATAAGTTTATCTCGTCTTTTACCTCGACACATTGCTATCAATAACTTCTTTCGGACATTACGTATTTTTGGGCACTTCGAGACCTTCGTTTTCTTTTTGTCGTTTTTGATTTTATCTTTATATAAATAAAATATTGCTTGGATGTAGTATCGTTTCTGTGTTACATTAGAGTCATTTAAGATGTGCAATGTGGTATATGTGTATATATGTGCGTTATCATTGAGATGTGTAGTCTTAGAAGTAAGTACACGTGTGAAATGATGCACTTATAATTATAGGTGGCCAACATAATTATAAAGACATCACACACGTAGACTTGTGACCATGATTGCATTGATCGGTGTTTGCTTGTTAGGTGGTAGTGTAAGATGATGTATTTTGTGCGGTTGTATTATGAATAGTTATGAAGTTAGTAAGTTTCCCTTATATCTATCGCTTGTGGATACCCTAGATTCCCGTTATTGCTATTATTAAGATTATTGAGTTTGTTCGTCTGCTCGATTATTCGCTCAGATATATAACCCTCATTTTAGCATTCCTTGTTCGTACCATGACGGTATGGATGATCTAACTTTTCTATTCGGCGTCTTGATGAATATTGGCTGTTCGGATCTGCATCTTTGAATATTGGTACATTTCATTGGTTCTTTTGTTGTATTGATTACTCGTATGAGTACCAAAATTTTGTTTTAAGCACTAATTTTTCCTAATATATTAGTGCGGGTCATTACTTTGTTCTTTATATATCCTTTGATTTTCGTAACATGTTGTGGCATGTTAGTACGGACGCTTTTCAATGGTTGTTCTTTTGATCGTGAGTACGGATGAGTCTTTACGTTCTTCTTTTGGCTCGTAATGTCTTCGTATGAATTTCTCTTGTGCATGTTCGTTTAACTGTTATTCTGACTATATGGTTCCTTGTACTTCCTTTCGTTTTCAAACAATAGAATTATGTTAGAGTCTTTACGGTATTTTACAATCCCTTTTGGTATTACGATGTCCTTTGTTTGAGTAATATAATTTATATTGATATCGAGTTATGAAAATCCTTTTGAAGTATATCTTGTTGGTGTTTGGGAAGAACTATTCTTGAAATAATTTTAAGAATACGTTGTGATAAGCGCTTCTATATGACTGTCTATTTATTTTTATGAAAACTACGATTACAATGACTTTTATGAAAAAAAAATGTGATATTTGTTGAGTGTCAAAACTATGTTTAAGATAATCTTTACATATTTTTTTATATATGTTTGTTTTTGATAAAAAGTATGTTTAAAATGATTTATATGGGTAAAATGCAATACACCTTTTATAAAACCATCTCTTGATTTTTTTTATGAAAACCATGTTTATAACGATATTTAAAAAAAGATTATATTTAAGATGATTTTTTTATATTTAAAATGATTTGTTTTTATTTAAAACGACTGTCTTTATTGTTTCAAAATAAATTTTTATAAAAACAGTATTTAGTTGGTTCTTTCGAGTAAAGTCGATTATTATTATAAGAATTCTATCTTTCTCATTTATCAATCTTGAAACTTATTATTATCCGATATGTGTTCCTTTTGTCTTGGTACGCTTTGTTGACTCTTTTGTTTGCGTTTCCTATCGGTATAGATATTCTATCCTTTCTTTTTTAAGGATTCTTATGTCATTTGATTCACATCTTTTTGCATATGTGAAATCCCTTATATGTATTCTATCCCTTGATTTTATATTCGTTTGCTACCCTGTTTGATAGACCGTAACCCTTAGAATTCGGTTGATATACGTTTTATTCGACCAAGTCACTCTCCGTGGGGAGCACCTGTGTTGTTCAAGAAGGACGGTTCATTTCAAATGTACATAGACTATCGAGAGTTGGACTAGCTGACCACCAAGAATCTCCCTAGGATCGATGACTAGTTCGACCAATTGCAAGGCTTGCGTTATTTCTCTAAGATAGATCTTTGGTCGGGTTATCATCAGCTTAGAGTGCACGAGGATGATATTCTAAAGACGATATTAAGGATGTGATATGGACACAGTGAGTTACGATTATGCCTTTTGGGTTAACCAATGCACTAGCGCTTTCATGAACTTAATGAACCAGGCTTGCAAACTATACTTGGATAAGTTTGTCATCGTATTCATTGATGATATCTTGAATTGCTCAAGGACTAAGGAGGATCATGAGGTTCATTTGAAGTTGGTGTTGGAGCTGCTAAAGAAGGAGAGGTTGTATGCTAAGTTTACAAAGTGCGGGTTCTGGTTGCAAGAAGTGCATTTTCTCGGTCACGTGGTCAACCATAACGGTATTCACGTAGACCCAAGTAAGATTGAGGCGGTAAAGAACTGGAAGGCTCATACAACGACGTCCGAGATACGATCATTTTTGGGGTTAACGGGTTACTACTAACGTTTTATTGCGAATTTCTCTAATATTGCTAAACCCCTTACTTCGTTGACTCAGAAAAACAAGAAGTATGAGTAGGGCATGGAGCAGGAAGAGGCCTTCCAGACCTTGAAAGATAATTTGTGTAATGCTCCAATACTGTCGTGACTTGATGGAATTGAAGATTTTGTAGTCTATTATGACGCGTTGAATCAAGGATTAGGTTGTGTACTCATGCAAAGAAGCAAGGTAATCGCCTATGCATCATGACAATTGAAGGTCCATGAGAAGAATTATACAACACACGACCTAGAATTGGGAGCAATAGTGTTTTCTCTTAAGACATGGAGGCATTACTTGTACGGAATGAAGAGTGTCATCTATATGGATCATAAGAGTCTTCAACACGTATTCGATCAGAAGGAGTTAAATATGCCCCAACAAAATTGATTGAATTGTTTAATGATTTTGACAGTGAGATTCATTACCATCCGAGAAAGGCGAATGTGGTGGATGATACATTAAGTAGAAAGGAAAGAGTGAAACCAAGACAAGTAAGCGCAATGTCCATGACTATTAGTCAAGTGTTAAGGACAAGATATTGACTGCTCCAGGTGAGGCATCCAAGGTAGAGAACGAGACAGTAGAAATGTTGCGTGGCCTGGACCAACTAATAGAAAGGAAGGAAGATGGAGGTTTGTATTTTATATGGGTTTCATTAATAGGTGATGTAAGGACATTAATTATGGATGAGGCACATGCATCGAGGTACTTGGTACATCCGGGAGCGGATAATACGTACTATAACCTTAGAGATATGTATGGTGGCCATGTATGACGAAGAATATTGCTACCTATGTTAGCAATTATCTGACTTATTTAAAGGTGAAGGCTGAAACATCAAAGACCTTCGGATTTATTGCAACAGCTAGAGATACCTGAGTGGAAATAGGATAGAATAACTATGGACTTTATTACAAGTTACCTAGGTCGAAGAGTGGGCATGATACAATATGGGTAATAGTCGACAGACTAACCAAGTTAGCTTATTTTCTAGCGACGCTTGAGGATTACAATATGGAGAAGTTGGCAAGGTTGTACATTGATGATATCGTCGCACGACATGAAGTGCCTGTGTCGATTATTTCGGATCGAGATGCATGGTTTACCTCGCGTTTCTGGAAAACATTACAGAAAGCCTTAGGGACGCGATGGAATATGAGTAGGCTTATCTCTTAGACGAATGGGACAAAGTGAGGTATAATTCAGGACATTGGAGGGATATGTTAGGCGGTGAGTGATCGACTTTAGTGGCAGTTGAGATGTTCACCTACCGTTAGCTGAATTTTCTTATAATAATAGTTATCATTTGAGTATTCGATGTGCTCCGTTTGAAGCATTGTATGGAAGAAAGTGTAGGTCGCCAGTTCTATAGGCTGAAATTGGAGAAAGTAAATTGATTGGACCGGAATTAGTGCAAGAGACGACGGATAAGGTAGTCTTGATAAAGGAAAAGCTCAAAGCTGCGAGAGATCTCAAAAGAGACTATGCTGATAATTAGGCGCAAGCCCTAGAGTTGAGGTTGGGGATCAATTGTTACTGAAGGCGTCACTTGGGAGGTGTGATACGTTTTGGAAGAAAGGTAAGTTGGCCTCGAGGTATGTAGGACCATTTGACTTTTGAAAAGATCGGGCTGTAGCTTTATCGATTAGGTGCCTAAGGAATTGTGTAGCGTGCACGACACATTTAGGACGAATTATGAAGAAGTGTTTGGCGGATGCAAATATGCATGTGCCACTAGATGAGATCAAGATTGACAAAACCCTTCGTTTTGTTAAGAAACCCGTAGAAATTATGAATCGTCAGGTTAAGAGTTTGAAACGTAGTAAGATTTCAATCGTTAAGGTTCGTTGGAATTCAAAGTGTGGCCCTGAGTTCACGTGGGAACGTGAGGACCATATGAAAGCTAAGTATCCCCGATTATTTGTTGACTGTGCTGTTGAACCTACTAGTTAAATTTTGGGACAAAATTTCATAAAGGAGGGGATACTGTGACAACCATGACTGGAGCAGGATAGTCAAACCGTTAGAGTTGACTAAAGTATTTATATGTGTTATAATTATGTGCTTATGTGATTGTATATGGGTGTTTGATATCAATCCGTGATGCGTGATCATCTATTAGTGATTGAGTTGTGGTTTTGGTAGCTATTTCATTTCGTACACATTTTGTGACAATGGAAATAATAACATGATTTTATGTGTTATCGTGTAATGTGGTAAATAATTGATATATGAGCGTAAGGGTATATAATATATTCCTAGGATTGAGTTAAGTCTAGTATTTAAGTTAATTAAGCGTAAGTTTTTCTAAATTAGGAAAGTAATTTATAAACTTGAAATTTATTAATAGTAAGTTTAAAACTAGTTTTTATATAAAAGGTTTGTAAAATTAATAAAGGGTTTTTATAAAAAAAATAAGAAATTAAGGGGGTAAATATGCATTTAATAATAAAAAAATAAAAAAAATAAAGGGGTGTTTATTCGGCCGGTTATACAAAAAGAAAAAAAAGAAACAAAATTTGAGTGCAACAAGGATTCTAGATAGTATAAATACAAAACCAAGGAAAACCCTGAAACACTTTTCTCTCCCTCTTTGTTTGTTCTGCCGAATCCCTCAAGAAAGAAAAAAATATTTTTTTAATCAAGAACCAAGGTGTTGATTTGTGTGTGTTCGAGTGAAAGGTTTATGTATGTTTTCAATTAAGTTTTTGTTTAATCTTTTTATATTAGTAACTTTAATTGATGGATAAATTAGGGTTTAAAATTTTCTGTAAATTAATGATTGGTTGTAGTCAAATTTATATACGTATATAGTATTAATCTCGTAAGAATCCTTTCCAAAATACTTCTCAACCAAGAGAAATATAAGGTAAAAATCTCACTAAAGAAAACACAATTTGTATATTTTTATCCGGGAAGTATTGTACAACTCGGGTCGTGTCCCAACGAAATCGTGAATTGAGAATTTTGAATATTCGGATTCGAGCTAAGAATGATAAAGGGATTTTTTAAACTTTTGATTACACTACAAAATATAAGAGGATGAATTAAAAACAATTAACTAGCACAATATTTAAAAACACGGAATGTAAAAACGCGAGCTAAAACTGAAATTTAAAATCTAAAACACGACTTTTAACAAATTTTATACCTAAAAATCACAAATTTAAAATGAAAATTTTAGGAAAAAGAATTAGAATTTTTTATGTATTTTTGAATTTTTTATGATTTTTCTAAGATTTAATGATTTATCAAAAATAAACTTTTTCTAAAAATTAATACTAAAATTTTTCTTTTATTTTTCAAAAATACTAGATTTAAAATGAAAATTAATGCAAAAAGAATTTTAATTTTTCAACTATTTTTCTATTTTTTATGATTTATCTAAGAAAAAGTATTCACTAAAAACTATTTTAATTTCTAGAAAATACAACTTTAATGAGAAAAATATAGAAAAATGGTTTTTATATTCTAAAGAGGTGCAGAAAAATTAAAGAACAAAAAGCCCCAATTTTTAAAACCTAATTGAACTCTAATTTGTTCAATTAAAAACTAAACCTAATTTTTATAAAACTAATATGAAAAATATTAAATCTATTTAATATTCTAGAAAAGACAGGGTAGAAATGGTAATAAAGGTAAGTATAGGGTAGGCGGGCGAATATTTGAAAAGTTACACTATAGAGAAAACGGGTACCCTTGTAGTTTGAGAAAAGAACAAAACAGACCCTAGCTTATTTCTTATTTTTGGCTTATTAAATTTTGAGAATTAGCAAAAACTTAAAACTACAAAGTTGCTTATCAGCTTAATCTAAACAACTTTAATAAAGGCAACTTCAACTTTAGACCAAAGAATAAGCTACAAAATAAGCAAATGATTTCCTGTCACAGAAAGTGCTATTTGACCATATTTTTAGATTTTTGCTTATTGTGAGCTTAATTCTTGATAAAACTTGAAACTAAAAGATGCTTATTGAAGCTTAAGATGTGCTTAAAGAAGATTTAAACTAAAATTAACCTATGCTTAACAAGTTTAGAAAGAAAACTAAGATGAAAGAGAGCAAAGTCTAAGTAAACTGTTTTTGAGCTTTTTACTTGTAAGCTAACAAGCCTATTATCAAACTTTATAAGCTGCAAATTTGGAACTAAGCTAACCTAGTTATCTAAATTCAACCTTGCTAAAAGGATTTGTAAAATTTTAAAAGGAAATAAGAAAATATCAAAGAGTAAAATGAAAGAATTATGCTAATAGGTTGTGCTTGCTGGTGCAATGTGTCTTGCTGGTGTACTTGGCTAAGAACTCAAATGCAGGTTCAATTTTAAGAACTAATTCATCACCAAATGAATCTATATGAGAACAGCACAACCTTGAACTTTAAGTTGCTTTAAAAAAAACTAAAATCTAAACCTACACAGTGTTAAAATGTCCCCTGGTGCTGGCAATGATCTTTAACTCCAAAACTTTTTAAATTCTAAACTCTAACTTTTAAAAACTGTTTAAAATTTTGTTGTAAAGTCTAACTCAGCTAAATGAAAGGTTTTGACAGAATGCCTTTGACTTTTTGAGTCAAATTCAGACTAATCCAAACACTACCTATTGTAAGCTGTCAAAGCTACTTTGCACTCAAAAACTCTTTTCAAGCTTATATACCTTAAACTTTTTATCTGCTTCTACTATTATTAAACTAATGAAGATATTTGAACTGTAAAATTAGTAGCTTATTAGGCAAAATAAACTACTTATTCTACTATGCTTTAACTACAATTATGACAGAATAAGTGACAGTGAAATTTTACTAGTTTTTAAGGCTAAAGTAGACTGAAAACAATCAGCTAATAACAGACTTAAACAACATTATATTAAACAGAATTAAACAACTTAAATTATACTTGAAATTTCGACAATAGTAATTTCACTAAAACTCTTAACTTTTTATATTAAAAACAGAAATATTACAACAAAAACTCTTGAAACAAACTGAGTACAATAATTTTAAAGCAAACCTTAATTAAAATTAAACTAAGAAAGTAAAAACAGGGGTGTGGTTCTTCGGCTTGGTTTCTTTTCTTTTATACAAGTCTCTCAGCCTTCCTTGGTCTTCTCAATGTGTTAGTTGTGTGTGTAGAAAGTCTTCACACACTTCTCAGCCCTTGGATTGCAATGTGCTACCTTATAACTCATCTTAGCCATAGATGGGGTCTCGGGTTGTGTAAGATTGCCAGGGTGGAGGTTATAAGGGTTATGGGGAGGTGGGAACGGGTAGGGGGTTAGCTGTGAGTGTACTAGGGAGGTGGTTTGGGAGTGAAACCGTGGGAAAGGGAGGTGGTATGGTATGGCGGGAAGGGTGGTTATAGTACCCTGTTGTGGTTCAGGTTTAAATGGGATGAATGGGGAAGAGGCAAGAGTGCCCCCCCATCTTTGGCTCTCTTTTCATTTCATCTAAGCCGAAAAAAAAACAGTTATAATTAGGTTTTAGAAAGTGACACTTTTGGTCCCCTGCGTTTTATAAAAAGAGAAATAAAGAAGGTTTTGATAAATTGCAAAAATGGTCCTTGGCTTTTAAAATTGTAAAAGAAATGCCAATTGGCAGTTTCAGTCCCTGGACTCTTTTTACCATTTTTCCTTTATAAAACTTGTTTTTAAAAATGATAACTTTAGTCCCTAAAGTTTTGTAAAAAGGATTAATGGGCTTTTGTTGGGCTTGGGTTTGTGTATTGGGCCCAATTGGGTTTATGTAGGCCCAATAAGGTTTAGGCTTATGTTATTGGGCTTTTTAAGGCCCAATAAGGTTCAGGTGGGTTTTGTGTGTACAATGGCTGAGATTGGCTGTAACTGGGCTAGGATTGGGCCTTCAAAGTCTTCACAGTCTTTGTCAATTGCACACAAATGGGCTGTTGAAATTGATTGAGGGCCCATTTGGTCTTCACAGTCTTCATAGTTATACTATTGGGCTTTCCCGGCCCATCAGATGGGTTAAGATTGCATCTAATAGTATTCTTCAGTTCCGGCTCCGGTTTGACTGCTGATTCTTCTGTATTGACTCTGACTTTGGCATTTTTGGACTTTGGCCTTGATTTTGCACAGTCTTTTCCATTCCATGCTCAGTTTTGTCATTTTGGCTTGGTTTTCTGTCTTTTTGATGATATCCACTTCCTGCACAATACAAATGCAAAACAAACATATATTTGGCAGTTTTTTGTCTGTTTTTGGTCATTTAAGCTCGTTTTTAGAGGTAAAAGATATGTGTAATTAAGCACTTATCACTCAGCGAAAGTACGCTCTTCAGTTCCTTGAGTGTGCTCACATGGTTAATTGTAACCCTTCTCAGACACCAGTTGATACGGAGTCTAAACTGGGTCCAGAAGGTGTTCCTGTTCAGAATCCTACTTTGTATCGCAGTCTTGCAGGTGGGCTACAATATCTCACATTTACACATCCAGATTTGTTGTATGCAGTACAACAAATATTTCTTTATATGCAAGATCGGCTTCCCTAAATTTAGCCGATCATGGCATGTAGTAGAGATAAAGAGAATGGTCTTGGATAGTCATGTTCTTGCTTTTACCTTAGGGTTTAACCCATGGATAATAGATATTGTAGTTTAATCTTGTTAGTGGGTTGTGGTTTGATTTAATTAGAAGTATAGGTACGTGTTTGTGTTATAGAATCGCAAATGGTGATTTGTATGTATAAGTTTTATAAAAACTTTGATAGAAATGTATTAGCGGGTATTTGTTGAAGTATAGATGGGTTTATGGGTTCCCATGCATGCGTGAAAATGTTTTATTGCGAAACGTAGACGTTTGACTAAACGAATAAAAATAAAAAGTGAAAAGTCAATAATTATCTTCGTAATAATTATATAATACTTGTTTGACGTAAAATTTTATTTGTTTGATGCCCGTTTACGTTGAATGTTGATTTTTAGTTTACGCGATTTAACTTAACAGTTGAAATTAAAAGTGAACGCGTAAAAATTTAAAATAGATAGTTGAATATTTATTGACGTAAAATGATGTGAAAATGCGAATTGTTACACAAACCACATCAAAAGAACATAGAAGCGATCCAAACATTAGACACAATACACCTCATCCCAAATCTAAGAACCTCTAAACATAATTACACTCACAATAATCAAAATCAATAAAAAACATGCCATTAATAAAGGTCCCAAAACATAAACCATTTTTAAACCAACCTCAAAATCAGTTTTTTTGCTTTAAATAATGGCACATATCAACTTAGCAATCATAACCATTACTTATACAACCAATAAAATAATGCAACAGTTGAGTTACCAAAAGTTCTTAGCTCACATTTTACACGGCTTAAGAACCAGATATTATATAGACATAAAAGGCTTCAAATATGAGACACTGAAGCATTGCAACAAGCTTAACTTAGCAACTTCATGTTTTGGTGATGACAAACATGTAACTTATAACACATAACGTAAAGTGCCTAAGTTACTTGTAATCACAAATCATCAATGCATTCATCGTCAACATCTCTCGATGTCTCAAGTCTACTTAAACAACAAATATAAGTTTTCTCCCAACGTAAATCACTAAAGGTATGAACAAACAAACTTTAAATTTGTTGGATGATTAAAGAAATAATTTTTGTCCTAAACCTTACGTTTTTATAAATGTAACAAAACCTTTTTACAAAAATAATTAGACAAATTTTTTTTTGTAAATATAAAAAATGTTTTAATTCAAAATAAATATTTGAATTCAAAATTTCCCCCCAAAATCAGAAAAACCTACCCCAAACATTTCCCCACAAAAGGACAAAAACAGGAGCGTCAGAAAAATGAGAATCAGAGTGTCTGAAAAATAGGCAGCCCCCTTAGCTCATAAGGGCGGCCCCTTATTGATAAGGGGGCGGCAAGGAGCTAAGGAGCTAAGGGCGGGCCCCTTATTGACTGTTCCCACAGATTTTTTTACCTCTTTGCACACAGTTTTTCTCAGATTTAAAACCTTCTTCCAAACCTTTTTCTTTGATCACTTAACTTGTTCTAAGTTTGTTTATATGTGATCCAATCATCCATCCATTCAAGTGCAAGAGAAGAACTCTCGTTATCGTCAAGATACGAAGTTATGTAGTTTAGTAAGTGCATTCGTGACATGTGTTACATTTAAAATGTATAGATCGAGTCCATGTATTCTAAAGTTATGTAATAGTTAGATCGAGTTGATTATGATAGTTTTTAGATGAGGTAAATACTTGTAAGGGTGATTAGTAGTTAGATCGGGTTGATTGTGATAGTAGTTAGGTGAGGTAAATACTTGTGAGGGTGGTTAGTATTTTAGGCCTTAAAATACAAGCATGTGGTAGATTTGTTCTAGCTAAGATTAGAACTCGGCATTTGGCTTAGTGTCAGAAATTGGTATAAGCTACGGGGTAGATTAGTTCTAGCTAAGATTAGAACTCGACATTTGGCTTAGTGTCGAAAACTAGTGTAAGCTACGTGGTAGTTTGGTTCTAGCTAAGATTAGAATTCGACATTTGACTTTGTGTCATAAATTGGTGTAAGCTACTTGTGTATAGTTTTCTTCGCCTAAAGGGAGCTTGTTGACTAGTGAAGTAACTCTCGAGTTGGGTACTCGAGGAGTGGAGTAGGGCGAAGAGGAGCTTCGTGACCGAACCACTATAAATTATCGTGTCCGGTTTGCATTTCTTTTTACCTTTCGCTTTACATTTTTATTTACTTTATCTCCTTACATTTATATTTGCATTATATCTATATGTGTGTGAATTGTTGTTTTTATTGTTTGGATGATAAGTGTGTCATGGATATAAGTTAATATTGTGATTGTGCTCTAGTGAATATAAATGTATTACACATACTTCTCATATTGTGTCTAACTTGATTGGCAATTTGATACGAAACAACCTAAGTTTTCAAATGGAAATGTATTCAACCCCCCCCCCCCATACGTTTTCCACAATTTGTATCAGGAGCCACGTCGCTCTAATTTTCAAAACAGATGGTTTTAAAAATTGAGTACGATTCATGTATCAAATTACCCATGAAGGGGGATTAAATATGAAAAGTATTTTGTTGCTTAACTTGTATTTGTTTTATTGTTAAATACACTTAGTATACTAGCTTGAGATAAGAATGATGCTTAAAATAAGTGTTATATGTTCGATTTCAAGTTCAGTAAGTTGTACACCTTTCCGCAAAGTCACCAAATGATTTTGTACAAAAAATGTCAAATCTGAGTGTCAGATGGGCGCCCTTAAGTATATGGGCGGCCCCATTAGCTCCTGGCCGGCCTCTTATCAATCAGGGGGCCACCTGTCTGATTTGGCATATTTTTGAAAATTTTAAAAATTCATATAAAATCAACCGTAAGTCCGTAGAAGTCGTGCCACCCGTCATTTTAAAGATAATTGAGTCTACTTTCATATAAGAACACTTCCAAGTATTAAAAATAAACCTAAGTTGGTCAAAATTCAAAATACTACTTATTGTCTAAAACGTTGAGTTTCGTTTTAACGTAAAACTTGTATTTTATCTTTTCCATTCGAGGCGGGCATTTCTAGTCGGAGTATATTTAAAAAATGGTGTGATTGAATTTTT